>CM029598.1:93168651-93379019 GCA_017311375.1 Mytilus coruscus
TAAAACGAGGACATGCTGGCACTCTAAATTGATGCAGACAAACTTTGTAGTCATTGTGTTCCAATATTGCTGTCATCTTTATTATACTATCCATCCTGACATAGAAATATTAAAGATTTATTATGAGGCTATATATATTTTCAAAATTAAGTGCAAATATGGTCAGTTTTGTTTGATGCGGTCAAATGGTTTTGTTATACGAGTTAGCCTGAGGAATCGAAACTTCTGATATATTTTTACAATTCAATATTTTGAATAAAAAGAGGAAATGCTTGCGCTCTAAATTGATGCAGATAAAATGTTGTAGTCATTTTGTTCCAATATTGCTGTCATTTGTATTATATAATCAATCCTGATTATAAAATATTACTAATTTACTCTGCGACTATAAGATTTACGTAATAAAGTGCAAATATGGTCAGGTTTGGTTGCTGCGGACAAATGATTTTGTTATACATGTTAGCCTGACTTATCAAAACTACTGATATTTTTTTACGATTCAATATTTTGAATAAAAAGAGGACATGCTGGCACTCTAAATTGATGTGCACAAAATTTTGTAGTCATTGTGTTCCAATATTGCTGTCATCGTTATTATCAGAAGTAAATTACTACACGAAGTGTGCAGGCTGTACTATATAGTAAGGCGATCACGATGTCCCCTTTATCAGTTGAAAGCCCCATAGGTGGTATTATACAATCCATCCTGACATAGAAATATTACCGACTTACTATGAGGCTATGTAGATTTACAAAATAAAGTGCAAATATGGTCAGTTTTGGTTGATGCGATCAAATAATTTTGTTATATTTGAGTCAGTTTGAGATGTGAAAACTGCTGGATTTTGCTGATGATTTAATTATCTGGATAAAAGAAGGACATGCTTGAACTATTTATTTGTGCAGAAAAAGAAATATACTAGTCTATGATTAATTATCAATTAATTGAAGAGGTGTAATATCACTAACTGTATTCGTTCGATCGGGTGACATAGCTAGATTTGCCATTGCAAGCAATAGCAGATGGCATCCATCCCACATTGCCACTGAACTGCAGCCACTTTGAAAATTCCAAAATCAAATATCATTTCCTGACATGCCAGGTATCATTTTAGCAAAATTTAAGAAAATTTGGAGTATTTTGAATTTTTTTTAAATTTTGGCTGTTTCCATGGTAACGAGGAACATTTCCAAAATTCCAAAGACAGATGAGGCATTGACATATGCCAAGGTACATATCCACAAAGTTATATTGGGTTTCATTGAAAATTCTAAATGAAAATACAGCTTTTATGTGTTTCCTCGTAGGGTCAATGTTAAACGTTTCCCCTGTTTCCATGGCAATGGCAGTCATTTTGGAATTTCTAAGTACTGTTGGTACCTCGGGGCACCATCCCCAACATTTGCACAACGTTTTGGCTTTTTGAAAATTTTTCACATTGTTACAGTTTCCTTGGAAACGGTGGCCATTTAAAAAATTCCAAAGGTGTCCTGCATAACTAGATAACTAGAGTTGGTGGTCCTCATTATGGCACCCATTCATTATGATTGGTCCACTAATCTATGAGAAAACTCTAGGACAAAAAAGGTGGAATAATAATAACAATAATAATAAAAAAACGGACGAAAAGCAATATGTCACCCGATATTGTCGTACGGGTGACATAATAATAATAAGAAACGGGACAAAAACAATAAGTCTCCAAAACTCCGTTTTGGCGACTTAATAAGAAACGGGACAAAAACAATAACTCTCCAAAACTCCGTTTTGGGGACTTAACTAGATTTGTCATTGCAAGCAATAGCGGATGGCACCCTTCCCCATTGCCATGTGAGCGGCATCCATTTTGAAAAGTCAAAGAGTGCATCTACAGATGTCTATTTACATTGTTGTAAAGTTTCATAAATTTTGGAGCATTTTGAAATTTTTGAAATTTTTGTTGTTTCCATGGAAACGGCAGCCATTTTGGAAATTCCAAAGTCGAATACCAACTCTTGATGTGCCACTTAACATTTCTGTATATTTTTAGAATGTCTGGAGCATTTTGAAATTTTTGGACATTTCTGCTGTTTCCATGGTAACGGTGACCATTTCCGAAATTCCAAAGACACCTACCACATTGGCACATAATAAGGAACACACCATTAAAATTTCAATGGTTTGATATACCATGTAAAGAGTGTAAATGCTACTTTAAGATTTTTCCCATAGGGTTTAATGCTAAACATGTTTAGTTTCCATGGCAATATAGTAGTTCCAAAGATTCTCAAAATCTTGTAAAACCTGTATATAGTAGACACCAACAATATATATAAATTTGATGATTTTAAGTTCAGGCATTCTCAAAATATTCGCAAAAAACTAAAATTTAATTGTTTACATTTGTTCTGTTTCCATGGTAACGGTGGCCATTTTAAAAATGCCATACCCCGATTGCACAATTTTATATAGTGGTCCACATTATGGTATAGTTATATCAATATTGTTCAAGCCAATTCCGAGAAATAGCATGGACAAAAAAGTGTGGAAGAATGAATATAACTAGAATTGCCATTGCAAGCAATAGCGGATGTCACTCTTCCCCCATTGCCACTCAGCGGCAGCCAATTAAAAAAATTAACAGTGAATATATATTTATGCTAGCTATACATCTTTTTGTAAATTTTTAGTACTTTCAGAGCATTTTAAAATTTTTCACATTTTTGCCGTTTCCATGGCAACGGCAGCCATTTTGAAAATTTCAAAGTCAAAAGTCTCATATATACTTGCCAGTTAACAATAATATCAAGTTTCATTAAGTTAAAAGCATTTTGAAAAGATTTGACATTTTTACAGTTTCCATGGCAACGTGGTCATTTTGGAAATTCCACAGTCAAAAGTCTCATTCAGACTTGCCAGTTAACAATCATATTAAGTTTCATAAATTTTGGAGCATTTTGAAATTTTTGAAATTTTTGACATTTTTGATGGTTCCTATGGTAACAGAGATCATTCCCAAAACTTAATGGTAGATACCACATTGGTACATGGGAGGGAACATACCATCAAAGTTTCAATCGATTTGACCTACCATTTTAAGAAAGTAAATGCTGCTTTTAGGTTTTTGGAGCATTTTGACCTGTTTTGCATTGTTTCCATGGTAACGGCAGATATTTCAAAAAATCCAACGTTAGATTCCACATCTACCAATGTTGCTCATCGTTACTGTGAAGTTTCATTAAATTTGGAGCATTTCGATTTTTTTGAAATTTTTGATGTTGTATCCATGGCAACATAGCAGTTCCAATGATTGCCAAAATCATCCCAAACCAGTATATAGTAGACACCTACATTGTATTAAAATCTAAAGATTTTAAGCTCAAGCATTCTCAAATAATTCACCGAACTCCAAAATTATATTTTTTCACCATTTTTTAGTTTCCATGGTGATGACAGCCAATTTCTAGTTCCAAAGTTGCACTGCAACTGGAAAGTCAGGGTTCCTTGTTATAGTGAACCATCATTCAGATTGGTTCCTTTGGCTCTGAGAAAGCGGGCGGACAAAATTAGGTGGAAGAAAAAATAATAATAATAACAAGTAATCCTGTGTTAGGATGCTAACACAAAGTCATAAAACGGCCCCAACCATTGTTCTGCTGTTTCCATGGTAACGGCAGCCATATTGAAATTTCATAGTCGGATAGCACATCTACACATGACAGGTCACATTACTTACAAGTTTCATAAAATTGGACCAATTTTCAAATTTAGGCATTCGTGTTTCCATGGTTACGGTGGCCATTTTGAAATTCAAAGTCAAATGCCACATCTACATAAGACAGTCAACATTTGTGTAAAGTTTCATTAAGTTTGAAGCATTTTGAATTTATTGACATTTTGCAGTTTCCATGGTAACGGCAGCCATTTTGAAAATTCCAAAGTCGGATGGCACATCTACACATGACAGGTCACATTACTGTCAACTTTCATAAAGATTGGACCAAATCTAGATTTTTCGCATTTTGTTGTTTCCATGGCAACGGCGGCCATTTTGGAAATTCAAAGTCAAATTCCAAATCTACATACACTCGTTATCATCTCTGTAAAATTTCATTAAATTTGAAGCATTTTAAAAATTTCACATTTTGCAGTTTCCATGGTTACGGCGGCCATTTTAAAATTCCAAAGTCGAATTACAGCTACATATGGTGCTACCTGTAATAATCTATCATTATATAACATAAAAAGTCCATAGGAATAATTCAACACTATCACATGACCAATCACATGACTATTGTTCCAGAATGTTCCATGAAAATTGACCCCCTAAAATAATGCCAAGATGACCCCGGGCTGAAATAAAAAATGTGGAATGGACACCTGGACATCGGTCTCTTGTATTACACAAGATTTAAAGGTTCTACCAGTAACGAATCAATAGTTGAAAAATGACCACACCCATGTTCCGGCCCCCAAAAAGTGCCAAGTTGACCCCCATTTGAAATAAAAAATAGCGAATGCACCCCTAGGGATACTACCCCAACATCATACCAAATATAAAGTTTCCATCATTTAAGGCTTGGAAGAAAATGGTCGGACAAATTAGGGTTAAGAATAATAATAATAATAATAATAATAATAAATAATAATAAGAAACGGGACAAAAACATAAAGTCTCCAAAACTCCGTTTTGGCGACTTAATAATAATAAGAAACGGGACAAAAACAATAAGTCTCCAAAACTCCGTTTTGGCGACTTAATAATAATAAGAAACGGGACAAAAACAATAAGTCTCCAAAACTCCGTTTTGGCGACTTAATAATAATAATAAGAAACGGGACAAAACATAAAGTCTCCAAAACTCCGTTTTGGCGACTTAACTAGATTTCACCCTGTACTGGACATTGTCACAGTAGCAGCAACCACTTAAAGTGTACCAAAGTCAAATGGCACATCTATTATACATGCTGGAATTGGCATGTCTTTGATTCCCCCCCCCTTTTTTTTTCTCATCCCGTAGAATAGGTTTGAGTTCTATACATAGTTTGGGAATTCTTTAGAATCTAAAATTAGACCCACGCGCGAGGAAGAACGTGGCGTCACGTGATGTGCAAGTATATTATCGTGGACTTAGCATATTTATATTCTTTTTAGAGGGGACCTTGGACAGACAACATGTGTATATATTGACGGAGCGCCATACTAACTGTTCATTTTGTTCTTCAATAGCTCGCGCATCTCACGATACATGTATCTTATTTTGTACAATTAAATTACACGTTCATCGATTGATTTCAGCTAATGTGTATATTTTAGCAGGTGTGTGATTCACGGATGTGTACTGTTATGCAAGTACAGAAATGTCACTAATATGTACTCTTAGTGTTTCTCTCTCTCTCGGTGGCGATTTTCTCTTCAAAGTACGATTTTGTAAAGAATAGAAGCACGTTAAATTATATATTTTTTCTTCTAGCATATTCTAGAAGATGTTTTGCAGTACAGATTTGTACAAATGTATTGATCGTATGCACATACTCTTGATTACGGAATTTTGCCTCAAATTTACGAGGCGTTTTATATATAGAAAAGAAGATGTGGTATGATTGGCAATGAGACAACTCTCCACAAGAGACCAAATGACACAGAAATTAACAACTATAGGTCACCGTACGGCCTTCAACAATGAGCAAAGCCCATACTGCATAGTCAGTTTATGTCCCCCCTGTTTCCATGGCAACGGCGGCCATTTTGGAAATTCAAAGTCAAATTCCAAATCTACATACACTCGTCAAGATCTCTGTAAAACTTCATTAAATTTGAAGCATTTTAAAAAATTCACATTTTGCAGTTTCCATGGTAACGGCGGCCATTTTAAAATTCCAAAGTCGAACTACAGCTACATATGGTGCTACCTGTAATAATCTATCATTATATGACATAAAAGTACATAGGAATAATTCAACACTATCACATGACTAATCACATGACTATTGTTCTAGAATGTTCCATGCAAATTGACCCCTAAAATAATGCCAAGATGACCCCGGGCTGAAATAAAAATGTGGAATGGACACCTGGACATCGGTCTCTTGTATTACACAAAACTTTAAGGTTCTACCAGTAGCGAATCAATAGTCGAAAATGACCCCACCCATGTTCCGGCCCCAAAAAGTGCCAAGTTGACCCCATTTGAAATAAAAATAGCGAATGCACCCTAGGGATACTACCCCAACATCATACCAAATATAAAGTTTCCATCATTTAAGGCTTGGAAGAAAATGGTCGGACAAATTAGGGTTAAGAAGAATAATAATAATAATAATAATAATAATAATAAGAAACGGGACAAAAACATAAAGTCTCCAAAACTTCGTTTTGGCGACTTAATAACTAGAATTGCCATTGCAAGCAATAGCGGATGTCACCCTTCCCTATTGCCACTAGGCGGCAGCCATTTAAAAATTAACAGTGAATGCATATTTATGCATGGCTATACATTTTCTGTAAATTTTCAGTACATTCAGAGCATTTTAAAACTTTTCACATTTTTGCCTTTTCCATGGCAACGGCAGCCATTTTGAAAATTTCAAAGTCAAAAGTCTCATATATACTTGCCAGTTAACAATAATATCAAGTTTCATTAAGTTCAAAGCATTTTGAAAATGTTTGACATTTTTGCAGTTTCCATGGCAACGGTGGCCATTTTGGAAATTCCAAAGTCAAAAGTCTCATTCAGACTTGCCAGTTAACAGTCATATTAAGTTTCATAAATTTTGGAGCATTTTGAAATTTTTGAAATTTTTGACATTTTTGATGGTTCCTATGGTAACAGAGATCATTCCCAAAATTTAATGGCAGATACCACATGGGTGCAAGGGAGGGAACATACCATCAAAGTTTCAATCGATTTGACCTACCATTTTAAGAAAGTAAATGCTACTTTTAGATTTTTGGAGCATTTTGACCTGTTTTGCATTGTTTCCATGGTAACGGCAGACATTTTCAAAATTCCAACGACCAGATTCCACATCTACCAATGTTGCTCATCGTTACTGTGAAGTTTCATTAAATTTGGAGCATTTCGATATTTTTGAAATTTTTGGTGTTGTATCCATGGCATCATAGCAGTTCCAATGATTGCCAAAATCATCCCAAACCAGTATATAGTGGACACCTACATTGTATTAAAATCTAAAGATTTTAAGCTTAAGCATTCTCAAATAATTAACCGAACTCCAAAATTATATTTTTTCATCATTTTTTAGTTTCCGTGGTGATGGCAGCCAGTTTTTAGTTCCAAAGTTGCACTGCAACTGGAAAGTCAAGGTTCCTTGTTATAGTGAATCATCATTCAGATTGGTTCCTTTGGCTCTGAGAAAGCGGGCGGACAAAATTAGGTAAAAGAAAAATAATAATAATATTAATAACTAGATTTGCTATTGCAAGCAATAGCGGAGGATGTCACCCTGTACTGGACATTGTCACAGTAGCAGCAACTATTTTGAGTGTACCAAAGTCAAATGGCACATCTATTATACATGCTGGAATTGGCATGTCTTCTCCCCCCCCCCCTTTTCTCTTCCCGTAGAATAAGTTTGAGTTCTATACATAGTTTGGGAATTCTTTATAATCTAAAAATACACCCACGCGCGAGGAAGAACGTGGCGTCACGTGATGCGCAAGTATATTATCGTGGACTTTTATATTTTACATTTATATTCTTTTTA
Organism: Mytilus coruscus; assembly: GCA_017311375.1. NCBI lineage: Eukaryota > Metazoa > Mollusca > Bivalvia > Mytilida > Mytilidae > Mytilus > Mytilus coruscus. The sequence continues at coordinate 93,176,360 of CM029598.1, forward strand.
GAGGGGACCTTGGACAGACAACATGTGTATATATTGACGGAGCGGCAAACTAACTGTTCATTTTGTTCTCCAATAGCTCGCGTATCTCACGATACATGTATCTTATCTTGTACAATTGAATTACACGTTCATTGATTGATTTCAGCTAATGTGTATATTTCAGCAGGTGTGTGATTCACGGATGTGTACTATTATGCAAGTACAGAAATGTCACTAATATGTACTCTTAGTGTTCTCTCTCTCTCTCTCTCTCTCTCTCTCTCTCTCTCTCTCTCTCTCTCTCTCTCTCTCGGTGACGATTTTCTCTTCAAAGTACGATTTTTGTATAGCATAGAAGCACATTGAATTATATATTTTTTTCTTCTACCATATTCTAGAAGATGTTTTGCAGTACAGATTTGTACAAATGTATTGATCGTATGCACATACTCTTGATTACGGAATTTTGCCTCAAATTTACGAGGCGTTTTATATATAGAAAAGAAGATGTGGCATGATTGCCAATGAGACAACTTTCCACAAGAGGCCAAATGACACAGAAATTAACAACTATAGGTCACCGTACGGCCTTCAACAATGAGCAAAGCCCATACTGCATAGTCAGTTTATGTTTCCCCCTCCCCCGCTGTTTCCATGGCAACGGCGGCCATATTGAAAATTCCCAAAGACAAATAGCAACTCTGCACATCACAATAGACATTTCTGTGAAGTTTTATCAAGTTTGGAGCATTTTGAAATTTTTCGACATTTTTTAATTTGTGCTGTTTCCATGGTAACAGTGACCGATTCCAAAATTTTAAAGACATGTGCCACTTTGGCAGATGACCAGGAATATACCATGAAAGAATCATGGAATTTGACCTATCATTCTAAGTGAGTAAATGCTACTTTTAAGAATTTCCCGTAGGGTCTGATGGTAAATCTTTCTCCAGTTTCCATGGTAATGGCAGCCATTTTGGAATTTCTAAATAGGGTCAACACATCTTGGCATGCCAGGTTACATTCCCATAAAGTTTCCTCTAGTTGGGTTTTATAATGAAAGATTTAATGGATTTACAATTTTGATTTTTTTTCACACTTCTTCTGTTTCCATGGTAACGGCAGCCAGTTTTTAGTTCCAAAGTTGCACTGCAACTCGAAAGTCACGGTTCCTTGTTATAGTGCACCATCATTTAGATTGGTTCATTTGGCTCTGAGAAAACTGGCGGACAAAATTAGGTGGAGGAAAAATAATAATAACAAGTAATCCTGTGTTAGGATGCTAACACAAAAGTCGCCAAAACGGCCCCCAACCATTGTTCTGCTGTTTCCATGGTAACGGCAGGCATTTTGAAATTTCATAGTCGGATAGCACATCTACACATGACAGGTCACATTACTTACAAGTTTCATAAAATTGGACCAATTTTCAAATTTAGGCATTCGTGTTTCCATGGTTACGGTGGCCATTTTGGAAATTCAAAGTCAAATGCCACATCTACATAAGACAGTCAACATTTGTGTAAAGTTTCATTAAGTTTGAAGCATTTTGAATTTTTGACATTTTGCAGTTTCCATGGTAACGGCAGCCATTTTGAAAATTCCAAAGTCGGATGGCACATCTACACATGACAGGTAACATTACTGTCAAGTTTCATAAAGATTGGACCAAATCTAGATTTTTCGCATTTTGTTGTTTCCATGGCAACGGCGGCCATTTTGGAAATTCAAAGTCAAATTTCAAATCTACATACACTCGTTAACATATCTGTAAAATTTCATTAAATTTGAAGCATTTTAAAAATTTTCACATTTTGCAGTTTCCATGGTAACGGCGGCCATTTTAAAATTCAAAGTCGAATTACAGCTACATATGGTGCTACCTGTAATAATCTATCATTATATAACATAAAAAGTACATAGGAATAATTCAACATTATCACATGACTAATCACATGACTATTGTTCTAGAATGTTCCATGAAAATTGACCCCCTCAAATTATGCCAAAATGACCCCTACTGAAATAAAAATGTTCCATGTTGAAGCAGACATGTGTCTCTTAATATTCATAAAAGTAATCATAATTCCATCTACTCTACATACAGTAGCAAATTTAAGAAATGTAAAATAAATTTGACCCCACCCATCTTTGAGCCCCCAATTATGCCAAGATGACACCCTGGTAATATGAACATTGGGTTCTGCAACCCCATGATGCAGACCCATACCCATACCAAATATAAAGTTTCCATCCTCTATAGCTTCCAAGAAAATGGTAGGACAGTTTAGGGTTTAGAAAAGAAGAATAATAATAATAATAACAAGTAATCCTGTGTTAGGATGCTAACACAAAAGTCATAAAACGGCCCCAACCATTGTTCTGCTGTTTCCATGGTAACGGCAGCCATTTTGAAATTTTATAGTCGGATAGCACATCTACACATGACAGGTCACATTACTTACAAGTTTCATAAAATTGGACCAATTTTCAAATTTAGGCATTCGTGTTTCCATGGTTACGGTGGCCATTTTGGAAATTCAAAGTCAAATGCCACATCTACATAATACAGTCAACATTTGTGTAAAGTTTCATTAAGTTTGAAGCATTTTGAATTTTTGACATTTTGCAGTTTCCATGGTAACGGCAGCCATTTTGAAAATTCCAAAGTCGGATGGCACATCTACACATGACAGGTAACATTACTGTCAACTTTCATAAAGATTGGACCAAATCTAGATTTTCGCATTTTGTTGTTTCCATGGCAACGGCGGCCATTTTGGAAATTCAAAGTCAAATTCCAAATCTACATACACTCGTTAACATATCTGTAAAATTTCATTAAATTTGAAGCATTTTTAAAATTTTCACATTTTGCAGTTTCCATGGTAACGGCGGCCATTTTAAAAATTCCAAAGTCGAATTACAGCTACATATGGTGCTACCTGTAATATTCTATCATTATATAACATAAAAAGTACATAGAAATAATTCAACACTATCACATGACTAATCACGTGACTATTGTTCTAGAATGTTCCATGAAAATTCACCCCCTCAAATTATGCCAAGGAGACCCCTACTGAAATAAAAAGTTCCATGTTGAAGCAGACATGTGTCTCTTAATATTCATAAAAGTAATCATAATTCCATCTACTCTACATACAGTAGCAAATTTAAGAAATGTAAAATAAATTTGACCCCACCATCTTTGAGCCCCTAATTATGCCAAGATGACACCCTGGTATCATGAACATTGGGTTCTGCAACCCCATGATGCAGACCCATACCCAGAAAAATATAAAGTTTCCATCCTCTATAGCTTCCAAGAAAATGGTAGGACAGTTTAAGGGTTTAGAAAAGAAGAATAAGAATAATAATAATAATAACAAGTAATCCTGTGTTAGGATGCTAACACAAAAGTCATAAAACGGCCCCAACCATTGTTCTGCTGTTTCCATGGTAACGGCAGCCATTTTGAAATTTCATAGTCGGATAGCACATCTACACATGACAGGTCACATTACTTACAAGTTTCATAAAATTGGACCAATTTTCAAATTTAGGCATTCGTGTTTCCATGGTTACGGTGGCCATTTTGAAATTCAAAGTCAAATGCCACATCTACATAATACAGTCAACATTTGTGTAAAGTTTCATTAAGTTTGAAGCATTTTGAATTTTTGACATTTTGCAGTTTCCATGGTAACGGCAGCCATTTTGAAAATTCCAAAGTCGGATGGCACATCTACACATGACAGGTAACATTACTGTCAACTTTCATAAAGATTGGACCAAATCTAGATTTTTCGCATTTTGTTGTTTCCATGGCAACGGCGACCATTTTGGAAATTCAAAGTCAAATTCCAAATCTACATACACTCGTTAACATATCTGTAAAATTTCATTAAATTTGAAGCATTTTTAAAATTTTCACATTTTGCAGTTTCCATGGTAACGGCGGCCATTTTAAAAATTCCAAAGTCGAATTACAGCTACATATGGTGCTACCTGTAATATTCTATCATTATATAACATAAAAGTACATAGGAATAATTCAACACTATCACATGACTAATCACATGACTATTGTTCTAGAATGTTCCATGAAAATTCACCCCCCACTCAAATTATGCCAAGGAGACCCCTACTGAAATAAAAAGTTCCATGTTGAAGCAGACATGTGTCTCTTAATATTCATAAAAGTAATCATAATTCCATCTACTCTACATACAGTAGCAAATTTAAGAAATGTAAAATAAATTTGACCCCACCCATCTTTGAGCCCCTAATTATGCCAAGATGACACCCTGGTATCATGAACATTGGGTTCTGCAACCCCATGATGCAGACCCATACCCAGAAAAATATAAAGTTTCCATCCTCTATAGCTTCCAAGAAAATGGTAGGACAGTTTAAGGGTTTAGAAAAAAGAATAAGAATAATAATAATAATAATAATAATAATAAGAAACGGGCTAAAACAATAAGTCTCAAAACTCCGTTTTGGCGACTTAATAATAATAAGAAACGGGACAAAACAATAAGTCTCAAAACTCCGTTTTGGCGACTTAACTAGTAATCCTGTGTTAGGATGCTAACACAAAAGTCCATAAAACGGACCCCAAATCATTGTTCTGCGGTATCCATGATGCCGGATAACGTATGTGTAAAGTTTCATTAAATTTGAAGAATTTTGATTGTTTTTACATTTGAGCCATTTCCATGGTAACGGCGGCCATTTTTGAAATTCCAAATTCAAAAGTCAAGTGCAGATATGCTAGGCAACATTTGTTTTAAGTTTCATCAATTTTGAAGCATTTTGAAATGTTTGACATTTTAGCAGTTCCCATGGCAACGACGGCCATTTTGGAAATTCCAAACTCAGAAGTCAAGTCTACATAAGCTAGGCAACATTTGTTATAAGATTCATTAAATTTGAAGCATTTTGAAGTTTTTCATATTTTTGCTGTTTCCATGGTAACGGCGGCCATTTTTGAAATTCCAAAGTCAAAGTATTGCTGCAATTTGTTCTCTCCATAATCATATACCATCATATAGCAGTAAATGTCTCAAGAATAAATTTAACATTGATGTTCTGGAATGTTCCAATAAAATTCAGCCCCCTAAAATTATGCCAAGGAGACCCCCTACTGAAATAAAAAAAAGTACCATGTTGAAAGACATGTGTCTCTTAATATTCATAAAAGTAATCATAATTCCATCTACTCTACATACAGTAGCAAATTTAAGAAATGTAAAATAAGTTTGACCCCACCCATCTTTGAGCCCCCTTAATTATGCCAAGATGACACCCTGGTATCATGAACATTGGGTTCTGCAACCCCATGATGCAGAACCATACCCAGAAAAATATAAAGTTTCCATCCTTTATAGCTTCCAAGAAAATGGTAGGACAGTTTAAGGGTTTAGAAAAGAAGAATAAGAATAATAAGAATAATAATAAGAAACGGGACGAAAACAAAAGTCTCCAAAACTCCGTTTTGGCGACTTAATAAGAAACAGGACAAAACAATAAGATAGATTTGCTATTGCAGGCAATAGCGGAGGATGTCACCCTGTACTGGACATTGTCACAGTAGCAGCAACCACTTAAAGTGTACCAAAGTCAAATGGCACATCTATTATACATGCTGGAATTGGCATGTCTTTGATCCCCTTTTTTCTCATCCCGTAGAATAGGTTTGAGTTCTATACATAGTTTGGGAATTCTTTAGAATCTAAAATAAGACCCACGCGCGAGGAAGAACTTGGCGTCACGTGATGTGCAAGTATATTATCGTGGACTTAGCATATTTATATTCTTTTTAGAGGGACCTTGGACAGACAACATGTGTATATATTGACGGAGCGCCATACTAACTGTTCATTTTGTTCTATAATAGCTCGCGTATCACACGATACTTGTATCTTATTTTGTACAATTAAATTACACGTTTATCGATTGATTTCAGCTAATGTGTATATTTTAGCAGCTGTGTAATTCACGGATGTGTACTGTAATGCAAGTACAGAAATGTCACTAATATGTACTCTTAGTGTTTCTCTCTGTCGGTGGCGATTTTCTCTTCACAGCACGATTTTTGTATAGAATAGAAGCACGTTAAATTATATATTTTTTCTTCTAGCATATTCTAGAAGATGTTTTGCAGTACAAATTTGTATTTGATCGTATGCACATACTCTTGATAACGGAATTTTGCCTCAAATTTACGAGGTGTTTTATATATAAAAAGAAGATGTGGTATGATTGCCAATGAGACAACTCTCCACAAGAGACCAAATGACACAGAAATTAACAACTATAGGTCAATGTACGGCCTTCAACAATGAGCAAAGTCCATACTGCATAGTCAGTTTATGTTTGTATTTTTGTTGTTTCCATGGCAACGGCGGCCATTTTGAAAATTCAAAAGACAAATAGCAACTCTGTACATCTCAGTTGACATTTCAGTGAAGTTTTATCAAGTTTGGGGCATTTTGAAATTTCTGAAATTTTTGAAATTTTATGGGTTTCCATGGTTACAAAGACCATTCCCAAAATGTAATGACAGATGCCACATTGGTACATGGGAGGAACATACCATCAAAGTTTCAATGGATTTGACCTACTATTTTAAGAGAGTAAAGGCTACTTTAGGTTTTTGAAGCATTTTGACCTTGTTTGCATTGTTTCCATGGTAACGGCAGCCATTTTGAAATTGCAAAGTCAAACTGCTGTTGCATATGGTGCTACCCATTATAATATACCATCATATAACATTTTATGTCTCTAGAATTAATGCAACACTGATGTTCTAGAATGTTCCATGAAAATTCACCCCTCAAATTATGCCAAGGAGACCCCTACTGAAATAAAAAGTTCCATGTTGAAGCAGACATGTGTCTCTTAATATTCATAAAAGTAATCATAATTCCATCTACTCTACATACAGTAGCAAATTTAAGAAATGTAAAATAAATTTGACCCCACCCATCTTTGAGCCCCTAATTATGCCAAGATGACACCCTGGTATCATGAACATTGGGTTCTGCAACCCCATGATGCAGACCCATACCCAGAAAAAATATAAAGTTTCCATCCTCTATAGCTTCCAAGAAAATGGTAGGACAGTTTAAGGGTTTAGAAAAGAAGAATAAGAATAATAATAATAATAATAATAATAAGAAACGGAACAAAACAATAAGTCTCCAAAACTCCGTTTTGGCGACTTAATAATAATAAGAAACGGGACAAACAATAAGTCTCCAAAACTCCGTTTTGGCGACTAATAATAATAAATAATAAGAAACGGGACAAAATATAAAGTCCCCAAAACCCGTTTTGGCGACTTAATAAGAAACAGGACAAAACAATAAGTCTCCAAAACTCCGTTTTGGCGACTTAATTAGATTTGCTATTGCAAGCAATAGCGGAGGATGTCACCCTGTACTGGACATTGTCACAGTAGCAGCAACCACTTAAAGTGTACCAAAGTCAAATGGCACATCTATTATACATGCTGGAATTGGCATGTCTTTGATCCGCCCCCTTTTTTTTTCTCATCCCGTAGAATAGGTTTGAGTTCTATACATAGTTTGGGAATTCTTTAAAATCTAAAATTAGACCCATGCGCGAGGAAGAACGTGGCGTCACGTGATGTGCAAGTATATTATCGTGGACTTAGCATATTTATATTCTTTTAGAGGGACCTTGGACAGACAACATGTGTATATATTGACGGAGCGCCATACTAACTGTTCATTTTGTTCTTTAATAGCTTGCGTATCACACGATACTTGTATCTTATTTTGTACAATTAAATTACACGTTCATCGATTGATTTCAGCTAATGTGTATATTTTAGCAGGTGTGTAATTCACGGATGTGTACTGTAATGCAAGTACATAAATGTCACTAATATGTACTCTTAGTGTTTGTCTCTGTCGGTGGCGATTTTCTCTTCACAGCACGATTTTGTATAGAATAGAAGCACGTTAAATTATATATTTTTTCTTCTAGCATATTCTAGAAGATGTTTTGCAGTACAGATTTGTATTTGATCGTATGCACATACTCTTGATAACGGAATTTTGCCTCAAATTTACGAGGTGTTTTATATATAAAAAAGAAGATGTGGTATGATTGCCAATGAAACAACTCTCCGCAAGAGACCAAATGACACAGAAATTAACAACTATAGGTCAATGTACGACCTTCAACAATGAGCAAAGCCCATACTGCATAGTCAGTTTATGTTTGTATTTTTTGTTGTTTCCATGGCAACGGGGGCCATTTTGAAAATTCAAAAGACAAATAGCAACTCTGCACATCTCAGTTGACATTTCAGTGAAGTTTTATCAAGTTTGGGGCATTTTGAAATTTCTGAAATTTTTGAAATTTTGGCTGGTTTCCATGGTTACAAAGACCATTCCCAAAATGTATTGACAGATGCCACATTGGTACATGGCAGGGAACATACCATCAAAGTTTCAATGGATTTGACCTACCATTTTAAGAGAGTAAAGGCTACTTTAAGGTTTTTGAAGCATTTTGACCTTTTTTGCATTGTTTCCATGGTAACGGCAGCCATTTTGGAAATTGCAAAGTCAAACTGCTGTTGCATATGGTGCTACCCATTATAATATACCATCATATAACATTTTATGTCTCTAGAATTAATGCAACACTGATGTTCTAGAATGTTCCATGAAAATTCACCCCCCTCAAATTATGCCAAGGAGACCCCCTACTGAAATATTGAAGCAGACATGTGTCTCTTAATATTCATAAAAGTAATCATAATTCCATCTACTCTACATACAGTAGCAAATTTAAGAAATGTAAAATAAATTTGACCCCACCCATCTTTGAGCCCCCCTAATTATGCCAAGATGACACCCTGGTATCATGAACATTGGGTTCTGCAGACCCATACCCAGAAAAAATATAAAGTTTCCATCCTCTATAGCTTCCAAGAAAATGGTAGGACAGTTTAAGGGTTTAGAAAAAGAAGAATAAGAATAATAATAATAAGAAACGGGACAAAAACAATAAGTCTCCAAAACTCCGTTTTGGCGACTTAACTAGATTTGCCGTTGCAAGCAATAGCGGATGTCACCCTTCCCCCATTGCCACTAGATTGCAGCCAGTTTTAAAATTTTAAAGAGTAAATGCACATATATACTGATGGCTATACATCTTTCTGTAATTTTTAAGAACATTTAGCGAATTAACAAATTTTATGGATATTTTTTCCCTTTTTTGCCTTGTTTCCATGGTAACTGGAGCTATTTTGGAAAATTCCAACGCCAATTGCCGCTTCCACACATGACAGTCTACATTATTGTGAAGTTTCATTAAGTTTGAAGCATTCTGAAATTTTTGAAATTTTTGCTCCTGTATCCATGGTAACATAGTAGTTCCAATGATTGTCAAAATCATTCAAAACCTGTATATAATGGACAACTATATTGTATAAAAAATTGATGATTCTAAGTTAAAGCATACCAAAATTATTCACCAAACCCTGAAGTTTTTGGAGCATTTTGACCTTTTTGCATTGTTTCCATGGTAACAGCAGCCATTTTGGAAATTCTAACTCCAAATGCCACATCTTCTCATGTTGCTCATCGTTACTGTGAAGTTTCATTAAGTTTGGAGCATTTTGATATTTTTTAAATTTTTGGTGTAGTTTCCATGGCAACATAGTAGTTCCAATGATTGCCAAAATCATCCAACACCAGTATATAGTGGGCACCTACATTGTATTAAAATATAATGATTCTAAGTTTAAGCATTTCCAAATAGTTCACCAAAACCAAAAACTGATTTTTTTCACATTTGTTCCGTTTCCATGGTAACGGCAGCCATTTTTTTATGTTCTTAAGACCTACTGCAACCCGAAATTTTGTGTTCCTCATTATAGTGAACTATCATTAAAATTGGTTCCATTGGCTCCAAAAAATCTGCCGGACAAAAAAAGGTGGAAGAATAATAATAATAACAAAGAAACAGAAGAAAAGCAATATGTCACCCGACATTGTCGATCGGGTGACATAATAATAATAATAAGAAGAAACGGGACAAAAACATAAAGTCTCCAAAACTCCGTTTAGGCGACTTAATAATAATAATAATAATAGGGAAAAAGAAACAGAGGAAAAGCAATATGTCACCCGACATTGTCGATCGGGTGACATAATAATACGCAAAAGTCGATTGATCAAAAGCGAATTAAAGGTATTTTCTTTCATAAATTCAACGGAAAAGATATGTGGATTGATTGATTGATGGTTTGTGATCATGATTGATCAATCGTTTGATTGATTGATTGATCGACGGATTGACAGTTTGTAAAATGGTGAGGGGACGTTTTTTTTCAAATTTTGCACTTGATTCATTACTTGTTTGATATCATAACTTGATTGATTGATCTCTTATCATGATCTGATCACTTTAACCATGATTTGATTGATTGATAAATACTTTGTATAGCCTTAAATGGCACATTTTACATTGGTTTATTCATTGTCTATACGTTTTGTGCTGTTCAGTGACAAATATCTAACGCACAATTTTACACGTAGGATTAAGACAAATACTCTCCTTTCTCCTCTTACATTAGAAAAAAGTGAATGGCGATTAAGTTATTCTAACACTAGATTTGCTATTGCAAGCAATAGCGGAAGATGTCACCCTGTACTGGACATTGTCACAGTAGCAGCAACCATTTTGAGTGTACCAAAGTCAAATGGCACATCTATCATACATGCTGGAATTGGCATGTCTTTGATCACCCCCCTCCCCCCTTTTTTTTTCTTCCCGTAGAATAAGTTTGAGTTCTATACATAGTTTGGGAATTCTTTAGAATCTAAAATTAGAAACACGCGCGAGGAAGAACGTGGCGTCACGTGATGTGCAAGTATATTATCGTGGACTTAGCATATTTATATTCTTTTAAGAGGGGACCTTGGACAGACAACATGTGTATATATTGACGGAGCGGCATACTAACTGTTCATTTTGTTCTTCAATAGCTCGCGTATCTCACGATGCATGTATCTTATCTTGTACAATTAAATTACACGTTCATCGATTGATTTCAGCTAATGTGTATATTTTAGCAGGTTTGTGATTCACGGATGTGTACTGTTATGCAAGTACAGAAATGTCACTAATATGTACTCTTAGTGTTTCTCTCTCTCTCGGTGGCGATTTTCTGTTCAAAGTACGATTTTTGTAAAGAATAGAAGCACGTTAAATTATATATATTTTTCTTCTAGCATATTCTAGAAGATGTTTTGCAGTACAGATTTGTACAAATGTATTGATCGTATGCACATACTCTTGATTACGGAATTTTGCCTCAAATTTACGAGGCGTTTTATACATAGAAAAAAAAAACATGTGGTATGATTGGCAATGAGACAACTCTCCACAAGAGACCAAATGACACAGAAATTAACAACTATAGGTCACCGTACGGCCTTCAACAATGAGCAAAGACCATACTGCATAGTCAGTTTATCCCCCCGGCGTTTCCATGGCAACGGCGGCCATTTTGAAAATTCCAAAAGACAAATAGCAACTCTGCACATCCCAACAGACATTTCTGTGAAGTTTTATCAAGTTTGGAGCATTTTGAAATTTTTGAACATTTTTTAATTTGTGCTGTTTCCATGGTAACAGTGACCGATTCCAAAATTTTAAAGACATGCGCCACTTTGGCAGATGACCAGGAATATACCATGAAAGAATCATGGAGTTTGACCTACCATTCTAAGTGAGTAAATGCTACTTTTAAGAATTTCCCATAGGGTCTAATGGTAAATCTTTCTCCAGTTTCCATGGTAATGGCAGCCATTTTGGAATTTCTAAATAGGGTCAACACATCTTGGCATGCCAGGTTACATTCCCATAAAGTTTCCTCCAGTTGGGTCTTATAATGAAAGATTTAATGGATTTGCAATTTTGAATTTTTTTTTCACATTTCTTCTGTTTCCATGGTAACGGCAGCCATTTTTTAGTTCCAAAGTTGCACTGCAACTCGAAAGTCACGGTTCCTTGTTATAGTGCACCATCATTTAGATTGGTTCATTTGGCTCTGAGAAAACTGGCGGACAAAATTAGGTGGAAGAAAAATAATAATAACTAGATTTGCTATTGGAAGCAATAGCGGAGGATGTCACCCTGTACTGGACATTGTCACAGTAGCAGCAACCACTTAAAGTGTACCAAAGTCAAATGGCACATCTATTATACATGCTGGAGTTGGCATGTCTTTGATCCCCCCCTTTTTTTTCTCATCCCGTAGAATAGGTTTGAGTTCTATACATAGTTTGGGAATTCTTTAGAATCTAAAATTAGACCCACGCGCGAGGAAGAACGTGGCGTCACGTGATGTGCAAGCATATTATCGTGGACTTAGCATATTTATATTCTTTTTAGAGGGGACCTTGGACAGACAACATGTGTATATATTGACGGAGCGCCATACTAACTGTTCATTTTGTTCTTTAATAGCTCGCGTATCACACGATACTTGTATCTTATTTTGTACAATTAAATTACACGTTCATCGATTGATTTCAGCTAATGTGTATATTTTAGCAGGTGTGTAATTCACGGATGTGTACTGTAATGCAAGTACAGAAATGTCACTAATATGTACTCTTAGTGTTTCTCTCTCTGTCGGTGGCGATTTTTCTTCACAGCACGATTTTTGTATAGAATAGAAGCACGTTAAATTATATATTTTTTCTTCTAGCATATTCTAGAAGATGTTTTGCAGTACAGATTTGTATTTGATCGTATGCACATACTCTTGATAACGGAATTTTGCCTCAAATTTACGAGGTGTTTTATATATAAAAAAGAAGATGTGGTATGATTGCCAATGAGACAACTCTCCGCAAGAGACCAAATGACACAGAAATTAACAACTATAGGTCAATGTACGGCCTTCAACAATGAGCAAAGCCCATACTGCATAGTCAGTTTATGTTTGTATTTTTTGTTGTTTCCATGGCAACGGCGGCCATTTTGAAAATTCAAAAGACAAATAGCAACTCTGCACATCTCAGTTGACATTTCAGTGAAGTTTTATCAAGTTTGGGGCATTTTGAAATTTCTGAAATTTTTGAAATTTTGGCTGGTTTCCATGGTTACAAAGACCATTCCCAAAATGTAATGACAGATGCCACATTGGTACATGGGAGGGAACATACCATCAAAATTTCAATGGATTTGACCTACCATTTTAAGAGAGTAAAGGCTACTTTAAGGTTTTTGAAGCATTTTGACCTTTTTTGCATTGTTTCCATGGTAACGGCAGCCATTTTGGAAATTGAAAAGTCAAACTGCTGTTGCATATGGTGCTACCCATTATAATATACCATCATATAACATTTTATGTCTCTAGAATTAATGCAACACTGATGTTCTAGAATGTTCCATGAAAATTCACCCCCCTCAAATTATGCCAAGGAGACCCCTACTGAAATAAAAAAAGTTCCATGTTGAAGCAGACATGTGTCTCTTAATATTCATAAAAGTAATCATAATTCCATCTACTCTACATACAGTAGCAAATTTAAGAAATGTAAAATAAATTTGACCCCACCCATATTTGAGCCCCTAATTATGCCAAGATTACACCCTGGTATCATGAACATTGGGTTCTGCAACCCCCATGATGCAGACCCATACCCAGAAAAAATATAAAGTTTCCATCCTCTATAGCTTCCAAGAAAATGGTAGGACAGTTTAAGGGTTTAGAAAAAGAAGAATAAGAATAATAATAACAAGTAATCCTGTGTTAGGATGCTAACACAAAAGTCGCCAAAACGGCCCCCAACCATTGTTCTGCTGTTTCCATGGTAACGGCAGCCATTTTGAAATTTCAAAGGCGGATATCACATCTACACGTGACAGGTCACATTACTTACAAGTTTCATAAAAATTGGACCAATTTTCAAATTTAGGCATTCGTGTTTCCATGGTTACGGTGGCCATTTTGGAAATTCCAAAGTCAAATGCCACATCTACATAAGACAGTCAACATTTGTGTTAAGTTTCATTAAGTTTGAAGCATTTTGAATTTTTTGACATTTTTGCAGTTTCCATGGTAACGGCAGCCATTTTGAAAATTCCAAAGTCGGATGGCACATCTACACATGACAGGTCACATTACTGTCAAGTTTCATAAAGATTGGACCAAATCTAGAATTTTCGCATTTTTATTGTTTCCATGGCAACGGCGGCCATTTTGGAAATTCCAAAGTCAAATTCCAAATGTACATACACTCGTTAACATCTCTGTAAAATTTCATTAAATTTGTAGCATTTTAAAAATTTTCACATTTTGCAGTTTCCATGGTAACGGCGGCCATTTTAAAATTCCAAAGTCGAATTACAGCTACATATGGTGCTACCTGTAATAATCTATCATTATATAACATAAAAGTACATAGGAATAATTCAACACTATCACATGACTAATCACGTGACTATTGTTCTAGAATGTTCCATGAAAATTGACCCCTAAAATAATGCCAAGATGACCCGGGCTGAAATAAAAAATGTGGAATGGACACCTGGACATCGGTCTCTTGTATTACACAAAACTTAAAGGTTCTACCAGTAGCGAATCAATAGTCGAAAATGACCCCACCCATGTTCCGGCCCCAAAAGGTGCCAAGATGACCCCATTTGAAATAAAAATAGTGAATGCACCCTAGGGACACTACCCCAACATCATACCAAATATAAAGTTTCCATCATTTAAGGCTTGGAAGAAAATGGTCGGACAAATTAGGGTTAAGAATAATAATAATAATAATAATAATAATAATAATAATAATAATAATAAACGGGACAAAACATAAAGTCTCCAAAACTCCGTTTTGGCGACTTAACTAGATTTGCCATTGCAAGCAATAGCGGATGGCACCCTTCCCCCATTGCCAGGCGAGCGGCAGCCATTTTGAAAATTTAAAACAGTATTAACACATAAATACATTACAACATATTTGTTTGAAAATTTTCAGAAAGTTTTGAGCATTTTTCAATTTTTCACATTTTTGATGTTTCCATGGCAACGGCGGCCATTTTGGAAAATCTAAAGTCCAAAGTCTTATCGTCACTTACCATTCACCATTCATAATGATTTTCATTAAGTTTTGAGCATTTTGAGATTTTTGGACATTTTTGCTTCTGTATCCATGGTTACATTTTAGTTCCAATGCCTGTCAAAATCATCCAAAACCTGTAGATAGTGGACAACTATATAGTATAAAAAACTGATGATTTTAAGTTAAAGCATACCAAAATTATTCCCAAAACCCTTAAGTTTTTGGAGCATTTTGACCTTTTTGCATTGTTTCCATGGTAACAGTAGACATTTTGGGAATTCCAACGCCAAATTTCACATCTGCCAATGTTGCTCATCGTTACTATGAAGTTTCATTAAGTTTGGAGCTGTTTGATATTTTTGAAATTTTTGGTGTAGTTTCCATGGCAACATAGTAGTTCCAATGATTGCCAAAATCATCCAACACCAGTATATACTTGGCACCTACATTGTATTAAAATATAATGATTCTGAGATTAAGCAGATCCAAACAGTTCACCAAAACCAAAAACTTGATTTTTTCACATTTTATTAGTTTCCATGGTAACGGGAGCCATCTTGATGATGCCATACCCCACTGCACAATATCATATAGTGGTCTACATTATGGTCTAGTTCTATCAATATTGTTCAAGCCAATTCTGAGAAATAGCATGGACAAAAAAGTGTGGAAGAATAAATATAATAATAATAATAAGAAGAAGAAAAAAGAAACGAACAATAACAATATGTCACCCCAACTCCGTTGAGGGTGCCATAATAATAATAATAATAATAGGGAAAAAGAAACAGAGGAAAAGCAATATGTCACCCGACATTGTCGATCGGTAACATAATAAAAACTAGAATTGCCATTACAAGCAATAGCGGATGTCACCCTTCCCTCATTGCCACTAAGCGGCAGCCATTTCAAAAAATTAACAGTGAATGCATATTTATGCATGGCTATACATTTTTCTGTAAATTTTCAGTACATTCAGAGCATTTTAAAATTTTTCATATTTTTGCCGTTTCCATGGCAACGGCAGCCATTTTGAAAATTTCAAAGTCAAAAGTCTCATATATACTTGCCATTTAACAATAATATCAAGTTTCATTAAGTTCAAAGCATTTTGAAAATGTTTGACATTTTTGCAGTTTCCATGGCAACGGTGGCCATTTTGGAAATTCCAAAGTCAAAAGTCTCATTCAGACTTGCCAGTTAACAGTCATATTAAGTTTCATAAATATTGGAGCATTTTGAAATTTTTGAAATTTTTTACATTTTTGATGGTTCCTATGGTAACCGAGATCATTCCCAAAATTTAATGGCAGATACCACATTGGTACATGGGAGGGAACATACCATCAAAGTTTCAATAGATTTGACCTACCATTTTAAGAAAGTAAATGCTACTTTTAGATTTTTTGGAGCATTTTGACCTGTTTTG
This sequence comes from Mytilus coruscus, assembly GCA_017311375.1. NCBI lineage: Eukaryota > Metazoa > Mollusca > Bivalvia > Mytilida > Mytilidae > Mytilus > Mytilus coruscus. The sequence goes on from CM029598.1 coordinate 93,192,902, forward strand.
CATTGTTTCAATGGTAATGGCAGACATTTTCAAAATTCCAACGCCAGAATCCACATCTCCCAATATTGCTCATCGTTACTGTGAAGTTTCATTAAATTTGAAGCATTTCGATATTTTTGAAATTTTTGGTGTTGTATCCATGGCAACATAGCAGTTCCAATGATTGATAAAATCATCCCAAACCAGTATATAGTGGACACCTACATTGTATTAAAATCTAAAGATTTTAAGCTTAAGCATTCTCAAATAATTCACCGAACTCCAAAATTATATTTTCTCACCATTTTTCAGTTTCCATGGTGATGGCAGCCATTTTTTAGTTCCAAAGTTGCACTGCAACTGGAAAGTCAAGGTTCCTTGTTATAGTGAACCATCATTCAGATTGGTTCCTTTGGCTCTGAGAAAGCGGGCGGACAAAATTAGGTGGAAGAAAATAATAATAATAATAATAATAACTAGATTTGCCATTGCAAGCAATAGCGTATGTCACCCTTCCCCACATTGACACTAAGCGGTACCCATTTAAAAAAAAATTAACAGTGAATGCACATATATCATGTATATGCATGGCTATACATCTTTCTGTAAATTTTCAGTTCATTCAGAGCATTTACAACATTTTCACATTTTTGCCGTTTCCATGGCAACGGCAGCCATTTTGAAAATTTTAAAGTCAAAAGACTCATCTATAATATCCAGTTAACAATAATATTACGTTTCTTTAAGTTTGAAGCATTTTGAAAATATTTGACATTTTTGCGGTTTCCATGGCAACGGTGGCCATTTTGGAAATTCCAACTTCAAAAGTTTCATCCAGACTTGCCAGTCAACAATCCTATGGTTTCATCAATTTTAAAGCATTTTGAAATTTTTGAAAATTTGACATTTGTGATGGTTCCTATGGTAACAGAGACCGTTTCCAAATTTTAATGACAGGTGCCACATTGGTACATGGAAGGGAACATACCATCAAAGTTTCAAAGGATTTGACCTACCATTTTAAGAAAGTTAATGCTACTTTTAGGTTTTTGAAGCATTTTGACTTGTTTTGCATTGTTTCCATGGTAACGGCAGACATTTTGGAAATTCCAACGCCAAATTCCACATCAACCAATGTTGCTCATCGTTACTGTGAAGTTTCAAAAAAATTTGAGCATTTTCATATTTTTGAAATTTTTGGTATTGTTTCCATGGCAACATAGTAGTTCCAATGAGTGCCAAAATCATCTAAAACCAGTATATAGTCGGCACCTTCATGTTATAAAAATATAATGATTCTAAGTTTAAACATCTCCAAATAATTCACCAAAACAAAAAACTGGATTTTTTCACATTTGTTCCGTTTCCATGGTAACGGCATTCATTTTTAATGGTCTCAAGACCTACTGCAACCCGAAATTTTGTGTTCCTCATTATAGTGAACTATCATTAAGATTGGTTCCATTGGCTCCAAAAAAACTGCCGGACAAAATTAGGTGGAAGAATAATAATAATAAAAAAAAGAAACAGAGGAAAAGCAATATGTCACCCGACATTGTCGATCGGGTGACATAACAAGTAATTCTGTGTTAGGATGCTAACACAAAAGTCGCCAAAACGGCCCCCAACCATTCTTCTGCTGTTTCCATGGTAACGGCAGCCATTTTGAAATTTCATAGTCGGATAGCACATCTACACATGACAGGTCACATTACTTACAAGTTTCTTAAAAGTTGGACCAATTTTTAAATTTAGGCATTCGTGTTTCCATGGTTACGGTGGCCATTTTAAAAATTCCAAAGTCAAATGCCACATCTACATAAGACAGTCAACATTTGTGTAAAGTTTCATTAAGTTTGAAGCATTTTGAATTTTTTGACATTTTTGCAGTTTCCATGGTAACGGCAGCCATTTTGAAAATTCCAAAGTCGGATGGCACATCTACACATGTCAGGTCACATTACTGTCAAGTTTCATAAAGATTGGACCAAATCTAGAATTTTCGCATTTTTGTTGTTTCCATGGCAACGGCGGCCATTTTGGAAATTCCAAAGTCAAATTCCAAATCCACATACACTCGTTAACATCTCTGTAAAATTTCATTAAATTTGAAGCATTTAAAAAAAATTTCATATTTTTGCAATTTCCATGGTAACGGCGGCCATTTTAAAAATTCTAAAGTCGAATTACAGCTACATATGGTGCTACCTGTAATAATCTATCATTATATAACATAAAAAGTACATAGGAATAATTCAACACTATCACATGACTAATCACATGACTATTGTTCTAGAATGTTCCATGAAAATTGACCCCCTAAAATAATGCCAAGATGACTCCGGGCTGAAATAAAAAATGTGGAATGGACACCTGGACATCGGTCTCTTGTATTACACAAAACTTAAAGGTTCTACCAGTAGCGAATCAATAGTCGAAAATGACCTAAACCTTGTTCCGTCCCCAAATAGTGCCAAGTTGACCCCATTTGAAATAAAAATAGTGAATGCACCCTAGGATACTACCCCAACATCATACCAAATATAAAGTTTCCATCATTTAAGGCTTGGAAGAAAATGGTCGGACAAATAAGGGTTAAGAATAATAATAATAATAAGAAGAAGAAGAAGAAGAAGAAGAAGAAGAAGAAACGGGACAAAAACATAAAGTCCCCAAAACTCCGTTTTGGCGTATTAATAATAATAGGGAAAAAGAAACAGGAAAAGCAATATGTCACCCGACATTGTCGATCGGGTGACATAATAATAAGAAAAAAAAGAAACGTAGAATAACAATATGTCACCCCAACTCCGTTGAGGGTGCCATAACTAGTAATCCTGTGTTAGGATGCTAACACAAAAGTCGCCAAAACGGACCCAAAATCATTGTTCTGCGAAATCAATGGTTTCAATATATGCTAGGCAACATTTGTGTTAAGTTTCATTAAATTTGAAACATTTTGAAGTTTTTCATATCTTGGCCGTTTCCATGGTCACGGCGGCCATTTTAGAAATTCCAAACTCAAAAGTCAAGTCTACATAAGCTAGGCAACATTTGTTTTAAGTTTCATTAAATTTGACGCATTTTGAAGTTTTTCATATTTTTGCTGTTTCCATGGCAACGTCGGCCATTTTATCAATTCCAAAGTCAAACTGCTGCTGCAAATTGTTCTCTCCATAATTATATACCATCATATACCATTTAATGTCACTAGAATAAATTTTACATTGATGTTCTGGAATATTCCATGAAAATTCACCCCCCTAAAATTATGCCAAGGAGACCCCCTACTGAAATAAAAAAAGTTCCATGTTGAAGCAGACATGTGTCTCTTAATATTCATAAAAGTAATCCTAATTCCATCTACTCTACATACAGTAGCAAATTTAAGAAATGTAAAATAAATTTGACCCCACCCATCTTTGAGCCCCCCTAGTTATGCCAAGATGACACCCTGGTATCATAAACATTGGGTTCTGCAACCCCCATAATGCAGACCCATACCCAGAAAAAATATAAAGTTTCCATCCTCTATAGCTTCCAAGAAAATGGTAGGACAGTTTAAGGGTTTAGAAAAAGAAGAATAAGAGTAATAACTAGAATTGCCATTGCAAGCAATAGCGGATGTCACCCTTCCCCTATAGCCACTAAGCGGCAGCCATTTCAAAAAATTTAAACAGTGAATGCACATATATGCTTGGCTATACATCTTTCTGTAAAATTTCAGTACATTCAGAGCATTTTAAGAAAAATAAAAATTTTCCCGTTTCCATAGCAACGGCAGCCATTTTGAAAATTTCAGTCAAAAGTCTCATCTATATATGCCAGTTAACAATAATATCAATTTTCATTAAGTTCAAAGCATTTTGAAATTTTTTGATATTTTAGCAGTTTCCATGGCAACGGTGGCCATTTTGAAAATTTCAAAGTCAAAAGTCTCATCTAGACTTGCTAGTCAACAATCATATTAAGTTTCATTAAGTTTGAAGCATTCTGAAATTTTTGAAATTTAACTCCAAATGCCACATCTTTCAATGTTGCTCATCGTTACTGTGAAGTTTCATTAAGTTTGGAACATTTTGATATTTTTTAAAATTTTTTATGTAGTTTCAATGATTGCCAAAATTATCCAACACCAGTGTATAGTGGGCACCTACATTGTATTAAAATATAATGATTCTAAGTTTAAGCATATCCAAATTGGTTCACCAAACCCAAAAACTGGAATTTTTCACATTTGCTCCGTTTCCATGGTAACGGCAGCCATTTTTTATGTTCTTAAGACCTACTGCAACCCGAAATTTTGTGTTCCTTATTATAGTTAACTATCATTGAGATTGGTTCCATTGTCTCCGAAAAAGCTGCCGGACAAAAATCATTGGAAGTATAATAATAATAACTAGATTTGCCATTGCAAGCAATAGCGGATGGCACCCTTCCCCCATTGCCAGGTGAACAGCAGCCATTTTGAAAATTCCAAAGTCAAAGAGTGCATCTACACATGCAAATTATCATTTTTATAAAGTTTCATTAAGTTTGGAGCACTTTGAAATTTTTGACATTTTTGCTGTTTCCGTGGTTACGGCGGCCATTTTGAAAATTCCAACTGCAAAATGCAACTCTGCCCATGCCAGTTACCATTTCTGTAAAGTTTCATCCAGTTTGCAGCAGTTTGATTATTTTTGAAATTTTGCAAATTTTTGCTGCATCCATGGTTACAGTGGATAATTCCAAAATTCTAAAAGCAGACATCTCATTGCCACATGTCATGTTATATATCAGTACAGTTTTATTGACTTTGGTGAAATAGTCTTTAAGAAAATGCTGATTTTATGCATTTTCCCATAGGGTCAATGTTAAACTTGCCCCCAGTTTCCATAACAACGGCAGCCATTTTGGAGTATCCAAATATTGTCTTGGCATCTTGGCATACTGGGTATCATTTTCATTAAGTTTCATCCAGTTGGGTCTTTTAACGAAAGAGTTAGAATTTTTGATATTTTAGCTGTTTCCATGGTAACGGCCGCCATTTTGAAAATTCCGAAGTCAAACTGCAAATCAGCACATGCCAGTTACCATTCCTGTGGAGTTTCTTCCAGTTTGGAACACTTTGATTTTCTTCGCATTTTCGCTGTTTCCATGGAAACGGCGGCCATTTTTTACCATTCCATAGCAAGGTGCACAACTTTACATGGGGGTCCTCATTATAGTAGAGTTCCATGAACATTGGTCCATTGGATTCCAAGAACTCGCGTGGACAAAATGTGTGGAAGAAAAATAATAAAAACAAGTAATCCTGTGTTAGGATGCTAACACAAAAGTCGCCATAACGGCCCCCAACCATTGTTCTGCTGTTTCCATGGTAACGGCAGCCATTTTGAAATTTCATAGTCGGAGAGCACATCTACACATGACAGGTCACATTACTTACAAGTTTCATAAAAATTGGACCAATTTTCAAATTTAGGCATTCGTGTTTCCATGGTTACGGTGGCCATTTTGGAAATTCCAAAGTCAAATGCCACATCTACATGAGACAGTCAACATTTGTGTAAAGTTTTATTAAGTTTGAAGCATTTTGAATTTTTTTACATTTTTGCAGTTTCCATGGTAACGGCAGCCATTTTGAAAATTCCAAAGTCGGATGGCACATCTACACATGACAGGTCACATTACTGTCAAGTTTCATAAAGATTGGACCAAATCTAGATTTTTCGCATTTTTGTTGTTTCCATGGCAACGGCGGCCATTTTGGAAATTCCAAAGTCAAATTCCAAATCTACATACACTCGTTAACATCTCTGTAAAATTTCATTAAATTTGAAGCATTTTAAAAAATTCACATTTTTGCAGTTTCCATGGTAACGGCGGCCATTTTAAAAATTCCAAAGTCGAATTACAGCTACATATGGTGCTACCTGTAATAATCTATCATTATATAACATAAAAAGTACATAGGAATAATCCAACACTATCACATGACCAATCACATGACTATTGTTCTAGAATGTTCCATGAAAATTGACCCCTAAAATAATGCCAAGATGACCCGGGCTGAAATAAAAATGTGGAATGGACACCTGGACATCGGTCTCTTGTATTACACAAAACTTAAAGGTTCTACCAGTAGCGAATCAAAATCGAAAAATGACCCCACCCATGTTCCGGCCCCCAAAAGTGCCAGGTTGACCCCATTTGAAATAAAAATAGCGAATGCACCCTAGGGATACTACCCCAACATCATACCAAATATAAAGTTTCCATCATTTAAGGCTAGGAAGAAATGGTCGGACAAATTAGGGTTAAGAATAATAATAATAATAATAATAATAATAATAATAATAATAATAATAATAATAATAATAATAATAATAATAAGAAACGGGACAAAAACATAAAGTCTCCAAAACTCCGTTTTGGCGACTTAACTAGATTTGTAATTGCTAGCAATAACGGATGGCACCCTCGTTCCCCCATTGTCAGGTGAGCCGCAGCCATTTTGAAAAATCTAAAGTCAAATAGCGCATCTACACATGGAAAGTGTCATTTTGGTAAAGTTTCATTAAATTTGGAGCATTTTGAAATTTTTGACATCTTTGCCGTTTCCATGGTTACGGCGGCCATTTTGAAAATTCCAACTTCAAAATGCAACTCTGCCCATGCCAGTTACCATTTCTGTAAAGTTTCATCTAGTTTGCAGCAATTTGATTTTTTTTTGAAATTTTGGACATTATTGCTGTTTCCATGGTAACAGTAGATAATTCAAAAATTCTAAAAGCAGACATCTCATTGCCACATGTCATGTTATATATCAATACAGTTTCATTTACTTTGGTGCAATACTCTCTGAGAAAATGCAGATTTTATGCATTTTTCCATAGGGTCAATGCAAAACTTGCCCCCAGTTTCCATGACAACGGCGGCCATTTTGAACTATCCAAATATTGTCTTGACATCTTGGCATACTGGACAACATTTTTATAAAGTTTCATCCACTTGGATGTTATAACGAAAGAGTTAGAATTTTTGATATTTTAGCTGTTTCCATGGTAACGGCAGCCATTTTGAAAATTCCAAAGTCAAACTGCAAATCAGCACATGCCAGTTACCATTCCTGTGGAGTTTCTTCCAGTTTGGAACACTTTGATTTTTTTCGTATTTTTGCTGTTTCCATGGAAACGGCGGCCATCTTTTACCATTCCATAGCAAGGTGCACAACTTCAAATGGGGTTCCTCATTATAGTTCAGTTCCATAAACATTGGTCCGTTCAATTCTGAGAACTCGCGTGGACAAAATGTGTGGAAGAAAAATAAAAATAACAAGTAATCCTGTGTTAGGATGCTAACACAAAAGTCATAAAACGGACCCCAAATCATTGTTCCGCGGTATCCATGATTTCATTATATTTAAAGCATTTTGCATTTTTCACATTTTTTGCAGTTTCCATGTTTACGGCGGCCATTTTGGAGATTCCAAACTCAAAAGTCAAGTCTACATAAGCTAGCCATCATTTGTTAAAAGTTTCATTACATTTGAAGCATTTTGAAATGTTTAACATTTTAGCAGTTTCCATGGTAACGGCGGCCATTTTGGAAATTCCAAACTCAAAAGTCAAGTCTACATAAGCTAAGCAACATTTGTTATAAGTTTCATTAAATTTTAAGCATTTTGAAGTTTTTCATATTTTTGCTGTTTCCATGGCAACGGCGGCCATTTTAAAAATTCCAAAGTCAAACTGCTGCTTCAATTTGTTCTCTCCATAATTATATACCATCATATAGCATTAAATGTCTCAAGAATAAATTTAACATTGATGTTCTGGAATGTTCCATGAAAATTCACCCCCCTCAAATTATGCCAAGGAGACCCCCTACTGAAATAAAAAAAGTTCCATGTTGAAGCAGACATGTGCCTCTTAATATTTATAAAAGTAATCATAATTCCAACTACTCTACATACAGTAGCAAATTTAAGAAATGTAAAATAAATTTGACCCCACCCATCTTTGAGCCCCTAATTATGCCAAGATGACACCCTGGTATCATGAACATTGGGTTCTGCAACCCCATGATGCAGACCCATACCCAGAAAAAATATAAATTTTCCATCCTCTATAGCTTCCAAGAAAATGGTAGGACAGTTTAAGGGTTTAGAAAAGAAGAATAAGAATAATAATAATAAGAAACGGGACAAAACAATAAGTCTCCAAAACTCCGTTTTGGCGACTTAACTAGATTTGCTTTTGCAAGCAATAGCGGAGGATGTCACCCTGTACTGGACATTGTCACAGTAGCAGCAACCACTTAAAGTGTACCAAAGTCAAATGGCACATCTATTATACATGCTGGAATTGGCATGTCTTTGATCCCCTTTTTCTCATCCCGTAGAATAGGTTTGAGATCTATACATAGTTTGGGAAATCTTTAGAATCTAAAATTAGACCCACGCGCGAGGAAGAACGTGGCGTCACGTGATGTGCAAGTATATTATCGTGGACTTAGCATATTTATATTCTTTTAGAGGGACCTTGGACAGACAACATGTGTATATATTGACGGAGCGCCATACTAACTGTTCATTTTGTTCTTTAATAGCTCGCGTATCACACGATACTTGTATCTTATTTTGTACAATTAAATTACACGTTCATCGATTGATTTCAGCTAATGTGTATATTTTAGCAGATGTGTAATTCACGGATGTGTACTGTAATGCAAGTACAGAAATGTCACTAATATGTAGTCTTAGTGTTTCTCTCTGTCGGTGGCGATTTTCTCTTCACAGCACGACTTTTATATAGAATAGAAACACGTCAAATTATATATTTTTTCTTCTAGCATATTCTAGAAGATGTTTTGCAGTACAGATTTGTATTTGATCGTATGCACATACTCTTGATAACGGAATTTTGCCTCAAATTTACGAGGTGTTTTATATATAAAAAGAAGATGTGGTATGATTGCCAATGAGACAACTCTCCGCAAGAGACCAAATGACACAGAAATTAACAACTATAGGTCAATGTACGGCCTTCAACAATGAGAAAAGCCCATACTGCATAGTCAGTTTATGTTTGTATTTTTTGTTGTTTCCATGGCAACGGCGGCCATTTTGAAATTCAAAAGACAAATAGCAACTCTGCACATCTCAGTTGACATTTCAGTGAAGTTTTATCAAGTTTGGGGCATTTTGAAATTTCTGAAATTTTGAAATTTTGGCTGGTTTCCATGGTTACAAAGACCATTCCCAAAATGTAATGACAGATGCCACATTGGTACATGGGAGGAACATACCATCAAAGTTTCAATGGATTTGACCTACCATTTTAAGAGAGTAAAGGCTACTTTAAGGTTTTTGAAGCATTTTGACCTTTTTTGCATTGTTTCCATGGTAACGGCAGCCATTTTGGATATTGCAAAGTCAAACTGCTGTTGCATATGGTGCTACCCATTATAATATACCATCATATAACATTTTATGTCCATAGAATTAATGCAACACTGATGTTCTAGAATGTTCCATGAAAATTAACCCCTCAAATTATGCCAAGGAGACCCCTACTGAAATAAAAAGTTCCATGTTGAAGCAGACATGTGTCTCTTAATATTCATAAAAGTAATCATAATTCCATCTACTCTACATACAGTAGCAAAATTAAGAAATGTAAAATAAATTTGACCCCACCCATCTTTGAGCCCCCCTAATTATGCCAAGATGACACCCTGGTATCATGAACATTGGGTTCTGCAACCCCATGATGCAGACCCATACCCAGAAAAATATAAAGTTTCCATCCTCTATAGCTTCCAAGAAAATGGTAGGACAGTTTAAGGGTTTAGAAAAGAAGAATAATAATAAGAGTAATAATAATAATAATAAGAAACGGGACAAAACAATAAGTCTCCAAAACTCCGTTTTGGCGACTTAATAAGAAACGGGACAAAAACAATAAGTCTCCAAAACTCCGTTTTGGCGACTTAAGTACAGCTCTTTGTAAGAACCAGGCAGAGTGCGATACATGAAGGTTTCAGATTTTATCTAAAATGGGCCTAGTAGAAGCAGTAAATGAATACTGCTCAAAAAATAATTTTGAGTGGGAAAATATGAGTGGTTGCCATGATAACGAACACTCTATTTTTTGGTTGTTAAGCGTAGTAAAATCTTTCAAAAATCAGCTAAATCACCACAATTCAGAGTCTGATTATAATTAGAATCGTGCATTTTTCATTAATGTTCATATGTAACATTGATACAACTTGGTTTAAGCTTCATTTTAGTGAAGATTGCATGTCAACCAAATTTGTAATTTTTTGAAAAATTTTGCCAAAATGCATATTTTCAACTTTTCTGAAATTGGGATTTTATGAAATTATCAAATTTTCTCTGGTGTTTTTCAGAAAAGTGCAAATGTGTACAGAATAGTTAGCACTGTAGTTATGAAGTTTGGATACTACTTTACCAAATTAAATAGAAAATGCGTGGGATTTTCTTTAGTTTTATCACCATAGCAACCGATTTTTCCTTGGAAACGGATTTATTATTTGCAGAATATTGCAGTTTAAGAGCTTAAATGTCCTGAATTGTTTCATAACCGATAAGAAAATAAATAAAAGCTAACGCAAACTTTAAATTACTATCGTTAAGTGTTGTTGACTTCAATTGTTACCATGGAAGCACATATTATCCATAGCAACATCCATTCAAAAACTGCATAAATAGAAATTTATGTAAAAAAATACATAAATAGAGGGTGTTTATTTTCAAATTGGAATATGACTTTATTCTTTGCTTCACTCACAGTCTTGTCTGGTTTTTTTCTTCTTCAGATGGTTCAATAAATGTAATATATGATGTAACATTGGGGTTGGGGGTTTTGATACAAGTAGATACTTGAAAAGATAAGTGCGTTTGGTCGGACTTTGTTTCGAGTTCATCATCTGATAATCCATTTTTGAAAGTAAACAGATGATGAACTTCATGGGATTGCAATAGCCGGGCCAACCTGGCTTATGGTAAGGCATGATAGATATGGCCCTTAACAATTGTAAGAAAATTCTGAATTTCTTAGGGCACACACCGTCTGAGATGTTATTCCACCAGCATAAATCACAAAATTGACCTGTAACATAATATTAAGCTTACAAACCAATAATAGAATCATTTGGCCAAAACATTTCTAAACTGAAACTGAAGTGTGATGGACGGACGGATAGACGGACAGGCAAATTGAATCAAATTTTAAGTTGGTGGTGACTTAAAAAATAATAATAGTCAATTGGTGATCGCTAATATCAGAAGTGCAGTATAATGGAATCCTCTTAATATATAGCTATTAACATATCATTAATAGCTCCTTTGTTGTGCTGCTATCCCCAAATTGGAATTCAGGATCCCCGAGATGGACAAATAGATACATCTGCTAACTTGGAATAGTGCTAATCCCGGTAAAATAATTATGCTATTACCGGCAAAATTATCAAATCAAAATTATTGTGCAAAATAATTGTATTAATTATGAATCATTCCTTACTATGCATCGTTCTACATATATCTCATAAGTTCATAATTCCGACAACATTATATCTTGTTTTGTGTGTGTGTGTTTGTTGTTGTTGTTGTTGTTTGGGGGGTCAGCTGAAGCACACTTCTTATCCTTCTTCTGAAATCTCCTTCCTCTCCTTTAAGAAAGTAAACATGTAAAAATGTACCATTTCTTTAGGTTGAATCTTCAAAAAAATCGTTTTGCTATTCTCAACGTTTTTTTTTAACCTTTACATGAATTACGCCCCTATTTTCTGTATCTGTCTCTGTAACCTTTATAAAAGACTGTCCCGAGATTTGGAATGAAACCACTAAGCTGAGAATGTCTGCATGATCACAAGATTAATAACAGTAATAATTTGAAGACAAATTCCACATGGTCTTATTCAATTAACCGCAACCCTAGAAACAGCGCAGTACATACCAATCTTATTTTTCTTTGTAATTATCAATGCTTTCTAGTCCAAACAACAAGTTGTAATCATTAATGAATACAAGACTTTAGTGTCCAATGTGAAATAAAAGAACAAATTTCCAATGTCCCGCGAATTGCACACATTTGATCGATTCAAGGTACAAAGGCAAAACTAAAATAAACACTTTTATGGCTGCACCGCAATTGGGGTGGGGGGAGGGGAGTAGGTTTAACCCATGTCTGTCAGTACATTAGTCGTCACAAAGTTGGTTTCCATTTTCTAATTTTAGTTTGCCTCAACCAAATCTTATGAAACATGTATACACAATGCTTATTACCACAAAACAGTTCAAGTTTGAATTTTGTTGGTGTCACTGTCAACTGTATATTTTCCTTAAATGGCATGGTTAACTAAAGAAATTTCTCAAAGTGACCATTTGATCTTATGAGAACCTTTCTGGAGCAGTTTTTTCTGTCATACATACCATATTATATTTTCGACTTTCATGTAGATTTTTTTTATCTTTTCTGTGAATTTAAAAAGAAGATGTGGTATAATTGTTAATGAGACAACTCTCTTCAAGAGACCAACATGACACAGAAATTAACAACTATAGGTGATCATACGGCCTTCAACAATGAGCTTATACCGCAGTCCCACTAGGCCACGATCGCACTACGATCTGTGAAAAAAATACAAATTTAGACGATCGTAGTGCGATCGTGTAGATCGCAGTAAGGTCGTAATACGGTCGTGGTGAGGTCTTCAAGATCGTGATGAGCGTCGTCATCTTTGAATATGTTCAAAACAATCGTGGTGCGGTCGTGGCGAAATCAGGTCGTAGTAGAAGCGTAATGAGAGCGCAGTTAGGTCGTGGTAAGATCGCAAAGGTCGCTGTTACATCGTAGCGAGAGCGTAGTGAAAGCGGGATTCTATTCAGAGAGACTGCGCTACGATCTCACAGCGACGTTACTACGACCTCACTACGACCAGCACGTTCTCACCGCGACCCATCTACGCTTCCACTACGACTATACCACGTTTACACCAAGCTGTTCAAGACCATAGTACGATTCTAGCACGTCCATGCTGTCCTCATCACGCTCTTCTTACGACCCGACTACGTTCTTACTACGACCATCATGCTAATTGTCATTTTGACATGAAATATATAAAAGCCCTCCAGCTTTTGTTTGTCTGTATGTAATTTGGACCTCTTGTCTTTTTTCTCCAACGGCTCAACCCTGCTTGACACATCTCTGTCATCCCTGCTTTCGTTCACTAAAACATCATCATTTGAGCTTGATGGACTAGCAATAGGTTGTATATAATTTGTCACAAATCGTATGAGTTGGTTTATATGACAATAAAAAAAACTTGAAAAAAAAAAAAAAGATTCAGGTTGCATTGGTCGGTGCGACATCTCTGCTAGATCAGTATTCGTTACTATCAGACCTCCCTCTGCCTCTACACCTACACCTACCACCACGCCCACGCGTTTTGGATTTTGGTGGCATGACTGTTGTTTCCGAGAAATCTAAGTATTAATCAGAAATATAAGGAATGGAACAGTATTTATATGGAACATGATGTTGACGTTATTGCTGAGAACGTAGTAAGATCGCGGTATGAACGTAGTATAATCGTGGTAAGAACGGGCTATAATCGCAGTAGAAGCGTGGTAAGATCGTGTTGCAATCGGATAACTCGTGGTATGGTCGTAGTGAGAACGTGATGAGCGTAGTAAGATCATGATAATCGTAGAGAAAGCGTGGTGAGAACGTGGTATAATCGTAGCGGGATCGTTGTGGAAGCGTAATGAGGACGTAGTATCATCGTGAAATCAACGAAAAATAATATTTTCATGCTGCTCATACCGCGACCTCACCACGATCTGAATTTATTTTAGATTGCGGTGAGCGTGGTGCGATCGTAGTCTAGTGGGACTGGGGCTTAAGCCCATGCCACATAGTCAGCTGTAAAAGGTCTAGAAATGACAATGTAAAACAATTCAAACAAGAAAATCTAACGGCCGAACTTTGGTGTTGGGTTTATATATATTAACATAACCTCCCTTTAGTTTTCATGAATTTGTAATATGACATTGAGAAGTTATTGAAATTTATTCTTTGAAAAAGCGACGGGCGTAACATGTGCTCATGGCGCAGCTGTTTATTTTTATTTTATGGAATAACACCCCTTTCAAAGTCTAGGATCAGCCCCCAAAGGTATGAGTACATTTGAACTGTGCAGTAGTTAATGTACACCTTAGCATTGCATTATCCTGAGTAATAACAAAGAGATTTTACCTTTGTTATGTGTAAAGTGTTCTTAAAGACCATGACTTTATATGTTTTGTTTTGGTCTGTCCGTCCATCTGTCTGTCCTTGTCACTTCAGTTTCAGTTTGGAAATGCTTAAACCAAATGTTTCTATTATTGGTTTGTAAGCTTATATTTATAAGTGAGATTTTAAGTTGAGTCTCTTGCTGTTTGAAATTTGTGAGAAGTATTGCGCTAGGAAAATAAGAATTTGTTCAAAATTTCTTAATTTCTTCCCATTTGTAAAGGACATATATTGTCAGAGCAATACTTTCAAAATTATATGGACCTTGACAAAAGCTAGAATGTGCTATTGCAATCCCCATGAAGTCGATCATCTGTTAGTAACATTTCATGAATAATTATAGATTACCAGATTGAAACCAAATGTTGTAGTAAAAGTAAAATAACAAATATACGGAACACTGAGGACAATTCTAAACAGAAAGTCTCTAAGCAAATGACAAAATCAAAAGCTCAAACACATCAAACGAATGGATAAAAACTGTCATATATTACTGACTTGGTACAGGAATTTTCTTATGTAAAAAATGGTAGATGAAACCTGGTTTTATAGCTAAACCTCTCAATTTTCCTTAAAAGGATTTATGAAAGATTCAAACAAAAACTACCAAACCTCCACTCCTCCCCCAAAATGCCACAGTGTATATATTCAAATTTGTTGAGTCTTCTCAAGGAGCAAAGACACGACTGAGAGTTAAATAGATTAAAGCATGCAGTTATATTCCCATTAGAAAAATGAAAATTATTAGCATAATTATATGTATTTGTAAAAATTATATTATATATATTTTGATTGGATGTTGTTATGGGTGATATTTGTTACCATGACAACTGTTGTAATAATACTTAACCGTTGTAGCTTAGATTTAGAGTGTATATATGCTTTTATGTATTTTCATAAAGGTTTGGAAACAATTGAGAACATTGAATTCCCTATACTTCAGAATTCAACAAATAAAAACTATATTTCCAAGGGACAAATACATTAATATGGTGATCAAATTCAAGAGAGCCCCACGCAATATTCTATTTATTTTGGTCAAGTAGTATTCAAACTTTGTTACTACAATGCTAGCTATGCTTTATTTATTTGCACTTTTCAATAAAAAAACACATGAGAAAATTTGATAATTTCACAAAACTCCATGATTCAGAAAAAAGAAAATATGTTTTTTTTTTGTATATTTTAACAAAAAAACTAAAAGTCGGGTTGAACTGCAATCTTAAGGAAGTTCGCTTCTCAGTTTCAAATTAATTAGCTTTTCAAAACACTAGTTAATATCGATAGGGGATCAATAAAGGAATCAAAAGAGTAAAAAAAAATATACAGGTCAATGTGCTTGTTTTCGAGATATTACCCATTGAAATTTTGGCGGGAAAATATTCTCTCTTGACTTTTCATAGTTTGATCATTGACAAGTTTACATTCTCAAAAACTATTAAAGAATAATCGAAATTTTATAAGACTTTTACAGATGGCCTATCATTACACATGTAAAAGATTTATAAAAAGAAAAATGGGGGTCAATGGCCATTGTTTAAAGGCATTTAAATGAATAAAACCAGAGGTTTCCGAAAATCTGACAAAAATCCCAAAACATAACAAGCGAACTACCTTAACTAAGCTCTGAAGCTAAAACCAAGTTATATCGATGTTATATATGAAATTTCTGAAAAAAAATTGATTCTTTATATAATCAGGCTCTCCGACCAAACGTTTTCTTTTCAAGAATCTACATGTATGATATTTAAAAAAAAAAATAGACCTACCCTCCCCTTTTTTCCCCACCTTCCAACCCCAATGTTACATTATATATTACATTTGTTGAACCTTATGAAAAGAACAGACAAGACTGTGAGTAAGCAAAGCATGCAGTCGTATCCCAATTTTAATATATACACATTCTATTTATGTATTTTTTTACATAAATTTCTATTTATGCAGTTTTTGAATGGATGTTGCTATGGATAATATGTGCTTCCATGGTAACAATTGAAGTCAACAACTCTTAACAATGGTGATTTTGAGTTAGCGTTGGCTTTTATGCATTTTCTTATCGGTTATGAAACAATTCAGGACATTTAAGCTCTTAAACTGCAATATTCTGCAAATAATAAATCCGTTTCAAGGAAAAAATCGGTTGCTATGGTGATAAAACTAAAGAAAATCCACGCATTTTTCTATTTAATTTGGTAAAGTAGTATCCAAACTTTATAACTACAGTGCTAAATATTCTGTACACATTTGCACTTTTCTGAAAAACACCAGAGAAAATTTGATAATTTCATAAAATCCCAATTTCAGAAAAGTTGAAAATATGCATTTTTGGCAAAATTTTCAAAAATTTACAAATTTGGTTGACATGCAATCTTCACTTAAATGAAGCTTAAACCAAGTTGTATCGATGTTACATATGAACATTTACGAAAACTCATGATTCTATTCATAATCAGGCTCTGAATTGTGGTGATTTAGCTGATGTTTAAAAGATTTTACCACGCGTAACAACCAAAAAATAGAGTGTTCGTTACCATGGCAACCACTCATATTTTCCCACTCAAAATTATTTTTTTAGCAGTATTCACTTACTACTTCTACTAGGCCAATTATAGATAAAATCTGAATACCCTCATATATCACATGTATATGGCACTCTGCCTGGTTCTTATAAAGAGCTGTACTTAATAAGAAACGGGACAAAAACAATAAGTCTCCAAAACTCCGTTTTGGCGACTTAATAAGAAACGGGACAACCCTGTACTGGACATTGTCACAGTAGCAGCAACCACTTAAAGTGTACCAAAGTCAAATGGCACATCTATTATACATGCTGGAATTGGCATGTCTTTGATCCCCCTTTTCTTCTTATCCCGTAGAATAGGTTTGAGTTCTATACATAGTTTGGGAATTCTTTAGAATCTAAAATAAGACCCACGCGCGAGGAAGAATGTGGCGTCACGTGATGTGCAAGTATATTATCGTGGACTTAGCATATTTATATTCTTTTAGAGGGACCTTGGACAGACAACATGTGTATATATTGACGGAGCGCCATACTAACTGTTCATTTTGTTCTTTAATAGCTCGCGTATCACACGATACTTGTATCTTATTTTGTACAATTAAATTACACGTTCATCGATTGATTTCAGCTAATGTGTATATTTTAGCAGGTGTGTAATTCACGGATGTGTACTGTAATGCAAGTACAGAAATGTCACTAATATGTACTCTTAGTGTTTCTCTCTCTGTCGGTGGCGATTTTCTCTTCACAGCACGATTTTTGTATAGAATAGAAGCACGTTAAATTATATATTTTTTTTTCTTCTAGCATATTCTAGAAGATGTTTTGCAGTACAGATTTGTATTTGATCGTATGCACATACTCTTGATAATGGAATTTTGCCTCAAATTTACGAGGTGTTTTATATATAAAAATGAAGATGTGGTATGATTGCCAATGAGACAACTCTCCGCAAGAGACCAAATGACACAGAAATTAACAACTATAGGTCAATGTACGGCCTTCAACAATGAGCAAAGCCCATACTGCATAGTCAGTTTATGTTTGTATTTTTTGTTGTTTCCATGGCAACGGCGGCCATTTTGAAAATTCAAAAGACAAATAGCAACTCTGCACATCTCAGTTGACATTTCAGTGAACTTTTATCAAGTTTAGGGCATTTAGAAATTTCTGAAATTTTGGAAATTTTGGCTGGTTTCCATGGTTACAAAGACCATTCCCAAAATGTAATGACAGATCCCACATTGGTACATGGGAGGAACATACCATCAAAGTTTCAATGGATTTGACCTACAATTTTAAGAGAGTAAAGGCTACTTTAAGGTTTTTGAAGCATTTTGACCTTTTTGCATTGTTTCCATGGTAACGGCAGCCATTTTGGAAATTGCAAAGTCAAACTGCTGTTACATATGGTGCTACCATTATAATATACCATCATATAACATTTTATGTCTCTAGAATTAATGCAACACTGATGTTCTAGAATGTTCCATGAAAATTCACCCCTCAAATTATGCCAAGGAGACCCCTACTGAAATAAAAAGTTCCATGTTGAAGCAGACATGTGTCTCTTAATATTCATAAAAGTAATCATAATTCCATCTACTCTACATACAGTAGCAAATTTAAGAAATGTAAAATAAATTTGACCCCACCCATCTTTGAGCCCCCCTAATTATGCCAAGATGACACCCTGGTATCATGAACATTGGGTTCTGCAACCCCCATGATGCAGACCCATACCCAGAAAAAATATAAAGTTTCCATCCTCTATAGCTTCCAAGAAAATGGTAGGACAGTTTAAGGGTTTAGAAAAAGAAGAATAAGAATAATAAGAATAATAATAATAATAAGAAACGGGACAAAAACAATAAGTCTCCAAAACTCCGTTTTGGCGACTTAATAAGAAAAAAAAGAAACGTAGAATAACAATATGTCACCCCAACTCCGTTTAGGGTGCCATAACAAGTAATCCTGTGTTAGGATGCTAACACAAAAGTCGACAAAACGGCCCCCAACCATTGTTCTGCTGTTTCCATGGTAACGGCAGCCATTTTGAAATTTCATAGTCGGATAGCACATCTACACATGACAGGTCACATTACTTACAAGTTTCATAAAAATTGGAACAATTTTCAAATTTAGGCATTTATGTTTCCATGGTTACGGTGGCCATTTTGGAAATTCCAAAGTCAAATGCCACTTCTACATAAGACAGTCAACATTTGTGTAAAGTTTCATTAAGTTTGAAGCATTTTGAATTTTTTGACATTTTTGCAGTTTCCATGGTAACGGCAGCCATTTTGAAAATTCCAAAGTCGGATGGCACATCTACACATGCCAGGTCGCATAACTGTCAAGTTTCATAAAGATTGGACCAAATCTGGATTTTTCGCATTTTTGTTGTTTCCATGGCAACGGCGGCCATTTTGGAAATCCCAAAGTCAAATTCCAAATCTACATACACTCGTTAACATCTCTGTAAAATTTCATTAAATTTGAAGCATTTTAAAAAAAATTCACATTTTTGCAGTTTCCATGGTAACGGCGGCCATTTTAAAAATTCCAAACTCGAATTACAGCTACATATGGTGGTACCTGTAAAAATCTATCATTATATAACATAAAAAGTACATAGGAATAATTCAACACTATCACATGACTAATCACATGACTATTGTTCTAGAATGTTCCATGAAAATTAACCCCCTAAAATAATGCCAAGATGACCCCGGGCTGAAATAAAAATTGTGGAATGGACACCTGGACATCGGTCTCTTGTATTACACAAAACTTAAAGGTTCTACCAGTAGCGAATCAATAGTCGAAAAATGACCCCACCCATGTTCCGGCCCCCAAATAGTGCCAAGTTGACCCCCATTTGAAATAAAAAATAGTGAATGCAGCCCTAGGGATACTACCCCAACATCATACCAAATATAAAGTTTCCATCATTTAAGGCTTGGAAGAAAATGGTCGGACAAATTAGGGTTAAGAAGAATAATAACAAGTAATCCTGTGTTAGGATGCTAACACAAAAGTCGCCAAAACGGCCCCCAACCAGTGTTCTGCTGTTTCCATGGTAACGGCAGACATTTTGAAATTTCAAAGTCGGATATCACATCTACACGTGACACGTCACATTACTTACAAGTTTCATAAAACTTGGACCAATTTTCAAATTTAGTCATTCGTGTTTCCATGGTTACGGTGGCCATTTTGGAAATTCCAAAGTCAAATGCCACATCTACATAAGACAGTCAACATTTGTGTAAAGTTTCATTAAATTTGAAGCATTTTGAATTTTTTGATTTTTTTGCAGTTTCCATGGTAACGGCAGCCATTTTGAAAATTCCAAAGTCGGATGGCACATCTACACATGGCAGGTCACATTACTGTCAAGTTTCATAAAGATTGGACCAAATCTAGATTTTCGCATTTTGTTGTTTCCATGGCAACGGCGGCCATTTTGGAAATTCAAAGTCAAATTCCAAATCTACATACACTCGTTAACATCTCTGTCAAATTTCATTAAATTTGAAGCATTTTAAAAATTTTCACATTTTGCAGTTTCCATGGTAACGGCGGCCATTTTAAAATTCCAAAGTCGAATTACAGCTACATATGGTGCTACCTGTAATAATCTATCATTATATAACATAAAAGTACATAGGAATAATTCAACACTATCACATGACTAATCACATGACTAATGTTCTAGAATGTTCCATGAAAATTGACCCCTAAAATAATGCCAAGATGACCCCGGGCTGAAATAAAAATGTGGAATGGACACCTGGACATCGGTCTCTTGTATTACACAAAACTTAAAGGTTCTACCAGTAGCGAATCAATAGTCGAAAAATGACCCCACCCAAGTTCCTCCCCCAAAATAGTGCCAAGTTGACCCCCATTTGAAATAAAAAATAGTGAATGCACCCCTAGGGATACTACCCATACATCATACCAAATATAAAGTTTCCATCATTTAAGGCTTGGAAGAAAATGGTCGGACAAATTAGGGTTAAGAATAATAATAATAATAATAATAATAATAATAATAATAATAATAATAATAAGAAACGGGACAAAAACATAAAGTCTCCAAAACTCCGTTTTGGCGACTTAATAACTAGATTTGCCATTGCAAGCAATAGCGGATGTCACCCTTCCCCCATTGCCACTAAGCGGCAGCCATTTCAAAAAATTTTAACAGTGAATGCACATATATGCATGGCTAAACATCTCCTGTAAATTTTCAGTACATTCAGAGCATTTTAAAAATTTTCACATTTTTTGTCGTTTCCATGGCAACGGCAGCCATTTTGAAAATTTCAAAGTCAAAAGTCTCATCTATATTTGCCAATTAACAATAATATCAAGTTTCATTAAGTTCAAAGCATTTTGAAAATTTTTGACATTTTTGCAGTTTCCATGGCAACGGTTGCCATTTTGGAAATTCCAAAGTCAAAAGTCTCATCCAGACTTGCCAGTCAACAATCATATTAAGTTTCATAAATTTTGGAGCATTTTGAAATTTTTGAAATTATTGACATTTTTTATGGTTCCTATGGTAACAGAGACCATTCCCAAAATGTAATGGCAGATACCACATTGGTACATTGGAGGGAACATACCATCAAAGTTTCAATCGATTTGACCAACCATTTTAAGAAAGTAAATGCTACTTTTAGGTTTTTGCAGCATTTTGACCTGTTTTGCATTGTTTCCATGGTAACGGCAGACATTTTCGAAATGCCAACGCCAAATTGCACTTCTACAAATGTTGCTCATCGTTACTGTGAAGTTTCATTAAATTTGGAGCATTTTGAAATTTTTGAAATTTTTGGTGTAGTTTCCATGGCAACACAGTAGTTCCAATGATTGCCAAAATCATCCCAAACCAGTATATAGTGGGCACCTCCATTGTATTAAAATCTAAATATTTTAAGCTAAAGCATTCTCAAATAATTCAATAAATTCCAAAATTATATTTTTTCACCATTTTTCAGTTTCCATGGTGATGGCAGCCATTTTTCAGTTCCAAAGTTGCACTGCAACTGGAAAGTCAGGGTTCCTTGTTATAGTGAACCATCATTCGGATTGGTACCTTTGGCTCTGAGAAAGCGGGCGGACAAAATTAGGTGGAAGAAAAATAATAATAACTAGATTTGCCATTGCAAGCAATAGCGGATGGCACCCTTCTCCCATTGCCAGGTGAGCGGCAGCAATTTAGAAAATTCCAAAGTCAAAGAGTGCATCTACACATGCAAATTATCATTTTTGTAAAGTTTCATTAAGTTTGGAGCATTCTGAAATTTTTGAAATTTTTGCTCCTGTATCCATGGTAACATGGTAGTTCCAATGATTGTCAAAATCATTCAAAACCTGAATATAATAGACAACTATATTGTATAAAAATTTGATGATTTTAAGTTAAAGCATACCGAAATTATTCACCAAACCCTGAAGTTTTGGTAGCATTTTGACCTTTTTGCATTGTTTCCATGGTAACAATAGACATTTTGGAAATTCCAACACCAAATGCCACATCTTCCAATGTTGCTCATCGTTACTGTGAAGTGTCATTAAGTTTGGAGCATTTTGATATTTTTGAAATTTTTGGTGAAGTTTCCATGGCAACATAGTAGTTCCAATGATTGCCAAAATCATCCAACACCAGTATATACTTGGCACCTACATTGTATTAAAATATAATGATTCTGAGTTTAAGTATATCCAAACAGTTCACCAAAACCAAAAATTGGATTTTTTCACATTTGTTCCGTTTTCATGGTAACGGCAGCCATCTTGAACCATTCCATGTTTCGTGCACAACTTCACATGGGGGTCCTCAATATAGTAGAGTTCCATTAACATTGGTCCATTAGTTTTCGAGAAATCGCGCGGACAAAATGTGTGGAAGAAAAATAAGAAAAATAATAATAATAAGAAAAAAGAAACGTAGAATAACAATATGTCACCCAACTCCGTTGAGGGTGCCATAATAATAATAACAAGTAATCCTGTGTTAGGATGCTAACACAAAAGTCATAAAACAGCCCAAACCATTGTTCTGCTGTTTCCATGGTAACGGCAGCCATTTTGAAATTTCATAGTCGGATAGCACATCTACACATGACAGGTCACATTACTTACAAGTTTCATAAAAATTGGACCAATTTTCAAATTTAGGCATTCGTGTTTCCATGGTTACGGTGGCCATTTTGGAAATTCAAAGTCAAATGCCACATCTACATAATACAGTCAACATTTGTGTAAAGTTTCATTAAGTTTGAAGCATTTTGAATTTTTGACATTTTGCAGTTTCCATGGTAACGGCAGCCATTTTGAAAATTCCAAAGTCGGATGGCACATCTACACATGACAGGTAACATTACTGTCAACTTTCATAAAGATTGGACCAAATCTAGATTTTTCGCATTTTGTTTTTTCATTGGCAACGGCGGCCATTTGGAAATTCAAAGTCAAATTCCAAATCTACATACACTCGTTAACATATCTGTAAAATTTCATTAAATTTGAAGCATTTTAAAATTTTCACATTTTGCAGTTTCCATGGTAACGGCGGCCATTTTAAAATTCCAAAGTCGAATTACAGCTACATATGGTGCTACCTGTAATATTCTATCATTATATAACATAAAAAGTACATAGGAATAATTCAACACTATCACATGACTAATCACATGACTATTGTTCTAGAATGTTCCATGAAAATTCACCCCCCTCAAATTATGCCAAGGAGACCCCTACTGAAATAAAAAAAGTTCCATGTTGAAGCAGACATGTGTCTCTTAATATTCATAAAAGTAATCATAATTCCATCTACTCTACATACAGTAGCAAATTTAAGAAATGTAAAATAAATTTGACCCCACCCATCTTTGAGCCCCCCTAATTATGCCAAGATGACACCCTAGTATCATGAACATTGGGTTCTGCAACCCCATGATGCAGACCCATACCCAGAAAAAATATAAAGTTTCCATCCTCTATAGCTTCCAAGAAAATGGTAGGACAGTTTAAGGGTTTAGAAAAAGAAGAATAAGAATAATAATAATAAGAAACGGGACAAAAACAATAAGTCTCCAAAACTCCGTTTTGGCGACTTAATAATAATAAGAAACGGGACAAAACAATAAGTCTCCAAAACTCCGTTTTGGCGACTTAATAAACAGGACAAAAACAATAAGATAGATTTGCTATTGCAAGCAATAGCGGAGGATGTCACCCTGTACTGGACATTGTCACAGTAGCAGCAACCATTTAAAGTGTACCAAAGTCAAATGGCACATCTATTATACATGCTGGAATTGGCATGTCTTTGATCCCCCTTTTTTCTCATCCCGTAGAATAGGTTTGAGTTCTATACATAGTTTGGGAATTCTTTAGAATCTAAAATTAGACCCACGCGCGAGGAAGAACGTGGCGTCACGTGATGTGCAAGTATATTATCGTGGACTTAGCATATTTATATTCTTTTAGAGGGACCTTGGACAGACAACATGTGTATATATTGACGGAGCGCCATACTAACTGTTCATTTTGTTCTTTAATAGCTCGCGTATCACACGATACTTGTATCTTATTTTGTACAATTAAATTACACGTTCATCGATTGATTTCAGCTAATGTGTATATTTTAGCAAGTGTGTAATTCACGGATGTGTACTGTAATGCAAGTACAGAAATGTCACTAATATGTACTCTTAGTGTTTCTCTCTGTCGGTGGCGATTTTCTCTTCACAGCACGATTTTTGTATAGAATAGAAGCACGTTAAATTATATATTTTTTTCTTCTAGCATATTCTAGAAGATGTTTTGCAGTACAGATTTGTATTTGTTCGTATGCACATACTCTTGATAACGGAATTTTGCCTCAAATTTACGAGGTGTTTTATATATAAAAAAGAAGATGTGGTATGATTGCCAATGAGACAACTCTCCGCAAGAGACCAAATGACACAGAAATTAACAACTAAAGGTCAATGTACGGCCTTCAACAATGAGCAAAGCCCATACTGCATAGTCAGTTTATGTTTGTATTTTTTGTTGTTTCCATGGCAACGGCGGCCAATTTGAAAATTCAAAAGACAGATAGCAACTCTGCACATCTCAGTTGACATTTCAGTAAAGTTTTATCAAGTTTGGGGCATTTTGAAATTTCTGAAATTTTTGAAATTTTGGCTGGTTTCCATGGTTACAAAGACCATTCCCAAAATGTAATGACAGATGCCACATTGGTACATGGGAGGGAACATACCATCAAAGTTTCAATGGATTTGACCTACCATTTTAAGAGAGTAAAGGCTACTTTAAGGTTTTTGAAGCATTTTGACCTTTTTTGCATTGTTTCCATGGTAACGGCAGCCATTTTGGAAATTGCAAAGTCAAACTGCTGTTGCATATGGTGCTACCCATTATAATATACCATCATATAACATTTTATGTCTCTAGAATTAATGCAACATTGATGTTCTAGAATGTTCCATGAAAATTCACCCCCCTCAAATTATGCCAAGGAGACCCCCTACTGAAATAAAAAAAGTTCCATGTTGAAGCAGACATGTGTCTCTTAATATTCATAAAAGTAATCATAATTCCATCTACTCTACATACAGTAGCAAATTTAAGAAATGTAAAATAAATTTGACCCCACCCATCTTTGAGCCCCCCTAATTATGCCAAGATGACACCCTGGTATCATGAACATTGGGTTCTGCAACCCCAATGATGCAGACCCATACCCAGAAAAAATATAAAGTTTCCATCCTCTATAGCTTCCAAGAAAATGGTAGGACAGTTTAAGGGTTCAGAAAAAGAAGAATAAGAATAATAATAACAAGTAATCCTGTGTTAGGATGCTAACACAAAAGTCATAAAACGGCCCCAAACCATTGTTCTGCTGTTTCCACGGTAACGGCAGCTATTTTGAAATTTCATAGTCGGATAGCACATCTACACATGACAGGTCACATTACTTACAAGTTTCATAAAATTGGACCAATTTTCAAATTAAGGCATTCGTGTTTCCATGGTTACGGTGGCCATTTTGGAAATTCAAAGTCAAATGCCACATCTACATAAGACAGTCAACATTTGTGTAAAGTCTAATTAAGTTTGGAGCATTTTGAATTTTTGACATTTTGCAGTTTCCATGGTAACGGCAGCCATTTTGAAAATTCCAAAGTCGGATGGCACATCTACACATGACAGGTCACATTGCTGTCAAGTTTCATAAAGATTGGACCAAATCTAGATTTTTCGCATTTTGTTGTTTCCATGGCAACGGCGGCCATTTTGGAAATTCAAAGTCAAATTCAAATCTACATACACTTGTTAACATCTCTGTAAAATTTCATTAAATTTGAAGCATTTTAAAAATTTTCACATTTTGCAGTTTCCATGGTAACGGCGGCCATTTTAAAATTCAAAGTCCAATTACAGCTACATATGGTGCTACCTGTAATAATCTATCATTATATAACATAAAAAGTACATAGGAATAATTCAACACTATCACATGACTAATCACATGACTATTGTTCTAGAATGTTCCATGAAAATTGACCCCCTAAAATAATGCCAAGATGACCCCGGGCTGAAATAAAAAATGTGGAATGGACACCTGGACATCGGTCTCTTGTATTACACAAAACTTAAAGGTTCTACCTGTAGCGAATCAATAGTCGAAAAATGACCCCACCCATGTCCCGGCCCCCAAAAAGTGCCAAGTTGACCCCCATTTGAAATAAAAAATAGTGAATGCACCCCTAGGGATACTACCCCAACATCATACCAAATATAAAGTTTCCATCATTTAAGGCTTGGAAGAAAATGGTCGGACAAATTAGGGTTAAGAATAATAATAATAATAATAATAATAATAACAAGTAATCCTGTGTTAGGATGCTAACACAAAAGTCGCTAAAACGGCCCCAACCATTGTTCTGCTGTTTCCATGGTAACGGCAGCCATTTTGAAATTTCATAGTCGGATAGCACATCTACACATGACAGGTCACATTACTTACAAGTTTCATAAAAATTGGACCAATTTTCAAATTTAGGCATTCGTGTTTCCATGGTTACGGTGGCCATTTTGGAAATTCCAAAGTCAAATGCCACATCTACATAAGACAGTCAACATTTGTGTAAAGTTTCATTAAGTTTGAAGCATTTTGAATTTTTGACATTTTGCAGTTTCCATGGTAACGGCAGCCATTTTGAAAATTCCAAAGTCGGATGGCACATCTACACATGACAGGTAACATTACTGTCAACTTTCATAAAGATTGGACCAAATCTAGATTTTTCGCATTTTGTTGTTTCCATGGCAACGGCGGCCATTTTGGAAATTCAAAGTCAAATTCCAAATCTACATACACTCGTTAACATATCTGTAAAATTTCATTAAATTTGAAGCATTTTTAAAATTTTCACATTTTGCAGTTTCCATGGTAACGGCGGCCATTTTAAAAATTCCAAAGTCGAATTACAGCTACATATGGTGCTACCTGTAATAATCTATCATTATATAACATAAAAAGTACATAGGAATAATTCAACATTATCACATGACTAATCACATGACTATTGTTCTAGAATGTTCCATGAAAATTCACCCCCTCAAATTATGCCAAGGAGACCCCTACTGAAATAAAAAGTTCCATGTTGAAGCAGACATGTGTCTCTTAATATTCATAAAAGTAATCATAATTCCATCTACTCTACATACAGTAGCAAATTTAAGAAATGTAAAATAAATTTGACCCCACCCATCTTTGAGCCCCTAATTATGCCAAGATGACACCCTGGTATCATGAACATTGGGTTCTGCAACCCCATGATGCAGACCCATACCCAGAAAAATATAAAGTTTCCATCCTCTACTGCTTCCAAGAAAATGGTAGGACAGTTTAAGGGTTTAGAAAAAGAAGAATAAGAATAATAATAATAATAATAATAATAAGAAACGGGACAAAAACAATAAGTCTCCAAAACTCCGTTTTGGCGACTTAATAATAATAATAATAAGAAACGGGACAAAAACATAAAGTCTCCAAAACTCCGTTTTGGCGACTTAACAAATAATCCTGTGTTAGGATGCTAACACAAAAGTCGCCAAAACGACCCCCAACCATTGTTCTGCTGTTTCCATGGTAACGGCAGCCATTTTGAAATTTTTTAGTCGGATAGCACATCTACACATGACAGTTCACATTGCTTACAAGTTTCATAAAACCAATTTTCAAATTTAGGCATTCGTGTTTCCATGGTTACGGTGGCCACTTTGGAAATTCGGAAGTCAAATGCCACATCTACATACGAAAGTCAACATTTGTGTAAAGTTTCATTAAGTTTGAAGCATTTTGAATTTTTTATTATTTTTGCAGTTTCCATGGTAACGGCAGCCATTTTGAAAATTCCAAAGTCGGATGGCACATCTACACATGACAGGTCACATTACTGTCAAGTTTCATAAAGATTGGACCAAATCTAGATTTTTCGCATTTTTGTTGTTTCCATGGCAACGGCGGCCATTTTGGAAATTCCAAAGTCAAATTCCACATCTACATACACTCGTTAACATCTCTGTAAAATTTCATTAAATTTGAAGCATTTTTAAAAAATTTCACATTTTTGCAGTTTCCATGGTAACAGCGGCCATTTTAAAAATCCAAAGTCGAATAACAGCTACATATGGTGCTACCTGTAATAATCTATCATTATATAACATAAAAAGTACATAGGAATAATTCAACACTATCACATGACTAATCACATGACTATTGTTCTAGAATGTTCCATGAAAATTGACCCCTAAAATAATGATAAGATGACCCCAGGCTGAAATAAAAATGTGGCATGGACACCTGGACATCGGTCTCTTGTATTACACAAAACTTAAAGGTTCTACCAGTAGCGAATCAATAGTCGAAAATGACCCCACCCATGTTCCGGCCCCAAAAAGTGCCAAGATGACCCCCATTTGAAATAAAAAATAGTGAATGCACCCCTAGGGATACTACCCCAACATCATACCAAATATAAAGTTTCCATCATTTAAGGCTTGGAAGAAAATGGTCGGACAAATTAGGGTTAAGAAGAATAATAATAATAATAATAATAATAACAAGTAATCCTGTGTTAGGATGCTAACACAAAAGTCATAAAACGGCCCCAACCATTGTTCTGCTGTTTCCATGGTAACGGCAGCCATTTTGAAATTTCATAGTCGGATAGTACATCTACACATAACAGGTCAATTTACTTACAAGTTTCATAAAAATTGGACCAATTTTTAAATTTAGGCATTCGTGTTTCCATGGTTACGGTGGCCATTTTGGAAATTCGAAAGTCAAATGCCATATCTACATAAGACAGTCAACATTTGTGTAAAGTTTCATTAAGTTTGAAGCATTTTGAATTTTTTGACATTTTTGCAGTTTCCATGGTAACGGCAGCCATTTTGAAAATTCCAAAGTCGGATGCCACATCTACACATGACAGGTCACATTACTATCAAGTTTCATAAAGATTGGAGCAAATCTAGATTTTTCGCATTTTTGTTGTTTCCATGGCAACGGCGGCCATTTTGGAAATTCCAAAGTCAAATTCCAAATCTACATACACTCGTTAACATCTCTGTAAAATTTCATTAAATTTGAAGCATTTTTAAAAATTTCACATTTTGCAGTTTCCATGGTAACGGCGGCCATTTTAAAATTCAAAGTCGAATTACAGCTACATATGGTGCTACCTGTAATAATCTATCATTATATAACATAAAAAGTACATAGGAATAATTCAACACTATCACATGAATAATCACATGACTATTGTTCTAGAATGTTACATGAAAATTGACCCCCTAAAATAATGCCAAGATGACCCCGGGCTGAAATAAAAAATGTGGAATGGACACCTGGACATCGGTCTCTTGTATTACACAAAACTTAAAGGTTCTACCAGTAGCGAATCAATAGTCGAAAAATGACCCCACCCAGGTTCCTGCCCCCAAATAGTGCCAAGTTGACCCCCATTTGAAATAAAAAATAGTGAATGCACCCCTAGGGATACTACCCCAACATCATACCAAATATAAAGTTTCCATCATTTAAGGCTTGGAAGAAAATGGTCGGACAAATTAGGGTTAAGAATAATAATAATAATAATAATAAGAAACGGGACAAAAACAATAAGTCTCCAAAACTCCGTTTTGGCGACTTAATAATAATAATAATAATAATAAGAAACGGGAGAAAAACATAAAGTCTCCAAAACTCCGTTTTGGCGACTTAATAATAAGAAACGGGACAAAAACAATAAGTCTCCAAAACTCCGTTTTGGTGACTTAATAATAATAAGAAAAAAAGGAAACGTAGAATAACAATATGCCACCCCAACTCCGTTGAGGGTGCCATAACAAAGAAACATAGGAAAAGCAATATGTCACCCGACATTGTCGATCGGGTGACATAATAATAATAATAAAAAAAAGAAACAGAGGAAAAGCAATATGTCATCCGACATTGTCGATCGGGTGACATAATAATAAGAAAAAAAGAAACGAACAATAACAATATGTCATCCCAACTCCGTTGAGGATGCCATAATAATAATAACTAGATTTGCTATTGCAACTATTTTTAGTGTACCGAACTCAAATGGCACATCTATTATACATGCTGAAATTGGCATGTCTTTCAACCCCCCTTTTTTCTTTTCCCGTAGAGTAAGTTTGGGTTCTATACATAGTTTGGGAATTCTTTATAATCTAAAAATAGTCCCACGCGCGAGGAAGAACGTGGCGTCACGTGATGCGCAAGTATATTATCGTGGCACATTTATATTCTTTTTAGAGGGGACCTTGGACAGACAACATGTGTATATATTGACGGAGCGGCATACTAACTGTTCATTTTTGTTCTTTAATAGCTCGCGTATCACACGATAAATGTATCTTATCTTGTAGAATTAAATTACACGTTCATCGATTGATTTCAGCTAATGTGTATATTTTTGCAGGTGTGTGATTCACGGATGTGTACTTTAATGCAAGTACAGAAATGTCAATAATATGTACTCTTAGTGTTTCTCTCTCTCTCTCTCGATGGCGATGTTCTCTCCAAAGCACGATTTTTGTATAGAATAGAAGCACGTTAAATTATATTTTTTTTTCTCTTCTAGCATATTCTAGAAGATGTTTTGCAGTACAGATTTGTATTTGATCGTATGCACATACTCTTGCTTACAGAATTTTGCCTCAAACTTACGAGCTGATTTATAAATAAAAAAGAAGATGTGGTATGATTGCCAATGAGACAACTATCCACAAGAGACAAAATGACACAGAAATTAACAACTATAGGTCACTGTACGGCCTTCAACAATGAGCGAAGCCCATACCGCAGTCAGCTGATTTTTTTGCTGTTTCCATGGCAACGGCGGCCATTTTGAAAATTCCAAAGACAAATAGCAACTCTGCACATTTCAGTTGACATTTTGTGAAGTTTTATCAAGTTTGGAGCATATTGAATTTTTTAAAATTTTTGCTGGTTTCCATGGTTACAAGGACCATTCCAAAAATGTAATGACAGGTGCCACATTGGTTCATGGGAGGGAACATACCATCCATGTTTCAATGGATTTGACCTACCATTTTAAGAGAGTAAAGGCTACTTTAAGGTTTTTGAACCATTTTGACCTTTATTGCATTGTTTCCATTGTAACGGCAGCCATTTTTGAAATTCCAAAACCAAATTCCGCATTTACCAATGTTGCTCATCGTCACTGTGAAGTTTAATTAAGTTTGGAACATTTTGATATTTTTGAAATTTTTGGTATAGTTTCCATGGCAACATAGTAGTTGCGATGATTGCCAAAATCAGTCAAAACCTGTATATAGTGGGCAACTACGTTGTATCAAAATTTAATGATTTTAAGTTTAAGCATTCTCAAATAATTCACCAAACTCCAAAATTTAATTTTTTCACCTTTTTTCGGTTTCCATGGTATTGACAGCCATTTTTTAGTTCCAAAATTGCACTGCAACTCGCAAGTCAGGGTTCCTTGATATAGTGAACAGTCATTTAGATTCGTTCCTTTGGCTGTGAGAAAACTCCCGGACAAAATTAGGTGGAAGAAAAATAATAATAATAATAATAATAATAATACTGAAAAAGAAACAGAGGAAAAGCAATATGTCACCCGACATTGTCGATCGGGTGACATAACTAGATTTGCCTTTGCAAGCAATAGCGGATGTCACCCTTCCGCCATTGCCACTAAGCGGCAGCCATTTCGAAAATTTTAAACATTGAATGCACATATATGCATTGCTTTACATATATCTGTAAATTTTCAGTTCATTTAGAGAATTTTGATTTTTTTTTATATTTCTGCCGTTTCCATGGCAACGGCGGCCATTTTGGAAATTCCAAAGTCAAAAATCTCATCTACACTTGCGAGATAACATTAGTATTAAGTTTCATTAAGTTTGGAGCATTTTCAAATTTTTTACATTTTTATGTTTCCATGGTAACGGCAGCCATTTCAAATATTCCAAAGTTAAATAGCAACTCTGCACATGCCAGTTAACATTTCTGTAAAGTTTCATCAAGTTTGGAGCCTTTTGAAATTTTTGGACATTTTTGTATTTGTGCTGTTTCCATGGTAACAATGACCCATTCCAAAATTTTAAAGACAGATGCCACATCGACAGATGACAAGGAACATACCATGAAAGAATCATAGAATTTGACCTACCATTATAAGTGAGTAAATGCTACTTAAGAGTTTCCCATAGATTCTAATGGTAAATGTTTCCCCAGTTTCCATAGTAATGGCGGCCATTTTGGAATTTCTGAATATGGTCAACACATCTAGGCATGCCAAGCAACATTCCCATAAAGTTTCATCCTGTTGGGTCTTATAATAAAAGATTTAGAATTTTGATTTTTTTTAACATTTTTGCTGTTTCCATGGTAACGGCAGCCATTTTTAAGTTCCAAAATTGCACTGCAACTCTAAAGTCAAGGTTCCTTGTTATAGTGAACAATCATCAAGATTAGTTCATCAGGCTCTGAGAAAACTCCCGGAAAAAATTAGGTGGAAGAAAAATAATAATAACTAGATTTGCCATTGCAAGCAATAGCGGATGTCACCCTATCACCCATTGCCACTAAGCGGCGTCCATTTCAAAATTTTTTAACGGTGAATGCACATATATGCATGGCTATACATCTTTCTGTAAATTTTCAGGTCAATCAAAGCATTTTAAAAATGTTCACATTTTTGTCGTTTCCATGGCAACGGCTGCCATTTTGAAAAATTTAAAGTCTAAAGTCTCATCTATACTATTCGGTTAACAATTATCTCAAGTTTTATTAAGTTTAAAGCATTTTGAAAATTTTTGACATTTTTGCAGTTTCCATGGCAACAGTGGGCAGTTTGGAAATTACAAAGTCAAAAGTCTCTTCCAGATTTGCCAGTCAACAATCATATACAGTGTCATCAATTTTGGAGCATTTTGAAATTTTTGAAATTTTTGATATTTATGATGGTTCTCATGGTAACAGAGACCTTTCCAAAATTTAATGGCAGATACCACATTGGTACATTGGAGGAAACATACCATCAAAGTTTCAATGGATTTGACCTACCATTTTAAGAAAGTATTTGCTACTTTTAGGTTTTTGAAGCATTTTGACCAGTTCTGCATTGTTTCCATGGTAACGGCAGACATTTTCGAAATTCCAACGCCAAATTCCACATGTACCAATGTTGCTCATCGCTACTGTGAAGTTTCATTAAATTTGGAGCATTTCGTTATTTTTGAAATTTTTTGTGTAGTATCCTGGCAACATAGGCACAGAATTAGTATATGCACAGCAACATTGAAACAAATGTGGCACAACTTTTGGAATTTTGGGTCCTCAGTTTACATTTGTTTGGCTTTCTAACTATTTTGATCTGAGCGTCACTGATGAGTCTTATGTAGACGAAACGCGCGTCTGGCGTATCAAATTATAAGTCTGGTACCGTTGATAACTATTTACACCACTTGGTCGATGCCACTGCTGGTGGAGGTTTCGTCCCCGAGGGTATCACCAGCTCAGTAGTCAGCATTTCAGTGTTGACATGAATTTCAATTAAATGGTAATTTGTATAAACAAACTGTTTGCAAAAGTATGAATTATTCGTAATACTAAGAATTTTCTTATCCCGGGCATAGATTACCTAAGCCGTATTTGGCACAGCTCCTTCGGAATTTAGGGTCCTCATTGCTCTTCAACTTTATACTTGTTTGGCTTTCTAGCTATTTTGGTCTGAGCGTCACTGATGAGTTTTAGGTAGACGAAATGCGAGTTTGGAGTATCAAATGATAAGCCTGGTAACTTTGATAACTATCATTGGGATTTCATTCAAAAGTCATAGTGAACAATGTATTTATTGAAGTAGGATTTTTAGAAATGGAAAATTTTGTCGTTTTGAGGAAATGATTGACCATGTCGACGAAATTGCTGCTATTGCTTAAGCCGAATGGCTTGGTAGAAAGGAGGATATAGTCCGATATTGTCAACAGTTAACAGTTCTCTCCCACAGTAATTTCGAAATAGAGCATAATCGTATGCTGCTTACTGTACGTGTACATTTATTAATTGATCATTTTGCATTAGGACTTTTATTTACCAAATGATGAAAAGTTGCCTTTCCCACTCCTCTTGACAGCTTGTCTCACAGAAAACCATGGAAAATTTGAAAATCGTCCAGGAGGGTGGTAAAAGATTTTTAAAATCTTATGTTCAATGGAAACCAGAAAATATATTTTAGACTTCTCTGAATTGTGTCTATTTTTAGTAACAAGCTAATTTGCATAATTGAACAAATTAGCTAAAAATTCCTTCAAATATAGGTTAAGTGGAAAGTACTTTTAAAGTCACCTTAATAGTTCTATTGGGTTTCCAGCCATTTATGTTGTGAAAATATATATACAAGATCATAAATTATGCATTTATAAAGCGTTTTCTTATTTTTGAAAACTTATAGGGTGGTCTCTTTAATGCCTTGTTTTGTATATGTTATTTACTAGCCAAGTTCAAGTCACTGGTTTTCAAAGAGGTAAGCACATAAATACATCAAATAATTTTTTTTACACACATTGTTATTGGATTAAAAAATATATAAAAAAAAACACTCATGGCAAATTAGTGAAAATAACCTTATTTTTTACTTTAAACCTGCACCTCAAGCCCTTTTTCACATTTTTACTAAACCAATTTTGAGTAAATATCAAACAAAATATGTTGTTATTTACATTTTAAATGTTAAATATTGAACATTTTCAAGATTTTGATCATATAAAATACTTTGTGAATGTATAACTTTTGAATAAATAAGATTTTATAACTTTCAGTGAAAATTGGTTATCAAGAGATATACTACCACAATTTGATATTAATGAGTATTGTAGTTTTCATTGTTATTTATAAATGTAATGTCAGTATTACAAATCTAATCTTGTATCAATCCTAATTCTATCTTATTTTTGGGAAATATTTTTACAAATTCAAATGTGACGTCACTTTGTGTGTTTTTTTAGAATTTCAAATGTGACGTCACTTTGTGCGTTGAGGCTTTGGCTAACTCGGCTGTGTTTTTTATATGTTGGATTAAGTTGTTTTATGTAATGTATACTTTTTTATTCTGTAGTTAGACCCCACTTCGTTTTTATCATGTATATCTATTATATAGTCATTTTATATAATTTACTGTTTGCAAAAGTATAAATTATTCTAAATAATAAGGATGTTCTTGTCCCAGGCAGAAAACCCTGGCCGTGTTAGGCGCAACTTTTTGGAAGTTTTGGTCCTCGGTGCTCTTCAGCTTTGTACTTGTTTTGGCTTTCAAACTTTTTATATCTGAGCGTCACTGGTTAGTCTTGTGTGGACGAGACGCACGTCTGGCGTATTACATTTAAACCTAGTACCTTTTGTTAGCTATTATTCGTGTGTTTCTTTGTCCTATATGTTCTCCCATTTATTTGTATTGTAGTCCTGTCATGTGGTGTTGTCATTTTGATGTTATATTTAACATTGCCATAAAAGCAGGAGGTTTGGCATGCCACAAAACCAATTCAAACCACCATTGTTTTCTTAAAATGTCCTGTACCAAGTCAAGAAAATGGCCATTGTTAGATTATAGTTCGTTTCTGTGTGTGTTACATTTTAATGTGGTGTTTTTTGTTGTGTCGTTGTTCTCCTCTTATATTTGATGCGTTTCCCTCAGTTTTAGTTTGTTACCCGGATTTGTTTTTATCTCTATCGATTTATGAGTTTCGAACAGCGGTATACTACTGTTGCCTTTATGTATACCCCTTAAATCGTTCTCCACAAGACTGTAAAGAAGGTAATTGCTCTGTTACAGACTTGCCTGACACTTGCAACTAAGCCTTCTTGTGTTAGTAGGGCCTTACTTAAGCTCTATGCATGGCATAAAGATACACCACACTTTGTATTGATGTCAATTTTGCAATGTGAAGTGAAAATTCTAGAGAAATTCCCAGTTTTCTCACGTTTTGTCAGCTCAGTGCTTCTGCAGAAGTTATTGAACTTTATTTTTATGAAAAAGCAAATGGCGCTCATGGCACAGCTTTTCACTTGTCTCTTACATTGCAAACATTCATGACATATGTACCAAAACCCAATATAAGGCATTAACATTTCAATATACATGGTATAACTTTCAATCAATAATGTTGTATGATTTTTTGTGAAAAGAGCTCAAGTAGATTACAATCAAATAAATAAAATAAATGTAAGAAGAGTATGTGGGGGTATTAAAGTCAGCAACCCAATGAGAAAAGTTTTCCAAAGCAAAGACATTGGTGATATATCCTTCGTATGTATTATCTAAGCTTCAACATGCAGATTACAATGACAGGTGTTGTACATGTATCATCTATGTCAAGCTCTGAATTGTTCCTTATTTTTCGTATAAAAACTGGGAATAAATTTAACAAAAACAGTCAAAGTGGTTGTCGTAGGTTCTTGTCTTGTCATATTTGTTTCTGTAAGTTGTTTTGTTATGAAAATATTTTGTTAGTTTTCTCAGTTGACGTTTTTCATGTCAGAGATTTTAATAACCAACTATACTGTATGAGTATGGGTTTTTCTCATTGTTGAAGGCCAAATGGTTGCGTATTATTGCTTACATGCATTTCATGTAAACTTTGGTGGATAGTTGTTCCGTTGGCAATCATACCACATCTCCTTATTTTTTCATAAAAATCTGCTGATAATCCCTAATTTTTAATTGTCATAATTTACACTTTTGGTTTAAAAAATGTATCCATCATTATTTAAAACTTAATTTGGTATATATTTTCATCATGACAAGTTGCAGATCAAGTTAGAATTTTGTTGCGATCTGACTATTTTGTGCAGAGTTATGGTCTTTGGACTTAGAAAATTCACTCAGATAATTAGTTTTCACCCTTTTTTAGGTCATGCTTACAGATATTGATTTGATAATTGGTACATGTATGTCGTTTCATAACGACAAGTTGCAGATCAAGTACATATTTTGTTTCGGTCTAATTCACGCAAATAATCAGTTCCCACACATCTTTTTTAATCATGCTGTAGATATTGACTTGATATTTATTACAATACACCATGCCGAGTTATAGATCAAGTACAGCATTTTGTTCCAGATTAATGAAGTTTTAACTGGTAGGGGACTACGTATTGCCATGCATGATCCTACACTCTCAGAATGCGTGTCATGATGGAAATTTATTATTAGTATTTAAAAATGAGTAAAAGATTGTGTAAAAGTAAGTTAAAAGTAAATTAACCAATTCTGTCTTCATTACAAACTTAACCATGCAGGCGAAATAAAAATTGTTCTTAGGAAAACTTTGAAAGGAAAACTTGTATTTTAAAGGGTAAGACTTGGAAATCAAATTGAAAGTTATCATGTTAGTACATACATGTACATGTATAGTTACATCAGTTTGTTTTGCACATATGAGTAAAAGGAGATGTGGATTATATGTCAATGGGACAGCAACCCAACATTGTTGCCGATTGTATTAAAACAGTTTTTAAGATGTTGTTTCTTTCTATCATAAGTTAGTTTCTGTTCAAAAGGGTTATATTTGAATATCCAACAATGTGATTTTTTCATGTTTCAGGTCGTCCAGGCTATTCAGTGAGCACATACTTCCGAAACTATTCATTGCTAGAGCAGTATAACCCATATGTTCAAGAAAACACAGCAACCAATGAATGAAAACTCAACAGTTAAAGCTACTTGCTGCATAGCATTCATGATGCTCATGTTCATTTTTTTCTGTTCATGTCCTGATCTGCATAAATCATGATAGAAGTTGTGGATAAACTATTTTATACTTGAAAAAAAACATATACAAAGTGTATCAAATGGATAGAAATTAAAGTACATATTAATAGGACAAGACTGAATATGCAGGCTTCAAAGTGCAAATTCATGTGTGGATATGGTCGATAGTTTGTACTTAGCAGTAACATACGAATAAGATACTGAATAAAATGTCAGCAGATATTCAGAAAATAGAGTTGAAAAGGCTACATTGCAGTGAGGGAAAGTATACAAATACACACTGCAAGTGAAAAACTACTTATAAATACATATATCTGTGAAGCTTGAGTAAAACTGGAAAAGTTCCTTATCATGCTTATTGTATGTAATAGTCAGAATGAAGCTCCCAATTACACGACCTACAATAGTTGCCTAAGTTGGATACTTTGATAAAAAGGAAACAGATTAATAACTTTACAAACTAAAGGAATCAATGCATCCTTAATGTAAGAAAAATCAGAGACCTCATCTATCAAACAGTTAGTTTCTGAAAATGAAAGTGAATTAGTGACGATAATGTGAGAACCTACCCAAAATAAGAATTATGCTAATCATGGTAGATATAAGTTTTGTTTTAGTTTTTGTGAACATGCAATGTGAATTATAAGCCACAAGTGACAATTCATCAAATAGTACAGGGAAAATGATATGGCTACTTTTGATGTAAACTGAAAGTAAATCAGTCTTTGCCAAGTCAGCTGGTATCAATGATTTTTAGAACTATAAATTCTATAATGATTTGAATGTCATAATTGAAAATTAAAAAGAAATGTAATGGATTCAGTGTCTTATTGGTTAAAAACAAACAAAGAATGCTAAAAGTTAGTTTAATTTACATTAAAAAAAAAAAAAAAAAAAGATTATGATGGCTTTTCTTTGTTCAAAATTTATTCAATTTATTTTGTCATCACCTTTTCAAACCTGATTTGACCAAGCTCTTTACATTTTGACTAATGTTTGGATTTATGTTTTTATATTTTCACAGCCTCCATGTCAGGTACTATTGGACCAAAATACTGAATTATTGGCATACTTAAACACAAATGAGTCTTCATGAGTAGCATGTTAGATTGCCAACAACATTACATTTGCACCAATATGCTGATCCTACACATTTCTGTGCAAAATGTCCCCACTTATATTTCATCATAATTATTAAAGTACATATAAAAGCAGATGCTAGATATACTCAATGAAACAGGTTAAAGACAAAACATTCTATTAATGGTTTCAAATTGGAGAATTTGGATTTTGAATCAAACCGTCTTTTATTTCATTTATTTCATTTGTGAAATAGAGCTTTCCATGAGTGCTTTTAGTATTTGATTTTCATTTTCACTATGATTTTGAATTAAAAAATAATAGCAGTTGAAGTATAAAATCACTTATTTTGATAAAAATTGCACCCTAAATTGTGGCTTTGTGTTGAGTGAAAGATTTTATTGCATGAAAAAATTATAAAAATACTATAAAAAAATAGCCGTACAATGATATATACTAAATATATTTCTAAATATTTGCCGTGAATGGATTTTTTTATATTTCTTTAAGCTATCATAGTAGTTCATTTTGATATATTTAACTTTTAATTACAGCTTCACCCTTTCCATATTTTAGCATTTCTTCTGGCCCTTAATTGGGTAAAATAGCCAATTCCTCCAACACCAATTTGAAAAATATAGAGGCCCTACTAAACGAAAATGAAATATATATTTATTACTAATGTATTTCATTTCCTTAATAATGCTTTATCACATGAATTGGTCAAAAGAGATATTTATCATGGCTATAACTGATTATTTGTTGGATTAAAATGCATAAAAAAACCTTGAATTTGGCAATTTTCCCGTAAAAAAAGGGTGAAAATAGATGGCGCTGCAAATCTCGGCTATCCGATAAAATTTAAGCAAAATATTTTACAAGTGATATTTGCATGGCCTAAGTTTTGTGTGTACCAAATTTCCAGAGATTCCGCAAAATTCACTCCTGGACACTTTTGCATGGTTTTCTGTGATACAGGCTGTTAATGGTAGCACTGATTATATTGTCTTGAACGCTCAATTGGAAATGGATTATACAGATGTTATTTATGGCCTACGCTCTTGTTCAATAAAAGCGTCTATTTTACCAAAAGTGTTTCGTATAGAAACCAGGTGATATCAAGGTGGATAAAGCGACATCATTGGAATATCTTTAAACAAATAGCTGATGTTACATACATAACGAAAAAAAAAAAAAAAAAAGAAAAGAAAATAACTTAACTAATGTGGACATATGTAAAGATTGCGGTTTAGAAAATAGACTGCTTAAGTTTAGAAACTATTAGTATCTAGGGCATATCCAAACAAGATTGTTCGATCCTGAAAGTACTCAAATCTTCAGGAAAATAGATCGGCATTAGACCAATTGCTTGTGTACGTAAACCATGATATGTCCAAAATGTTTAATTGTTCCAATAAACAGGTTTGTGCGTATTTTTTTCTCTAACAAAAACAAATGGGATACAAAATCTGAAGTACTACAATTTTGAATTAATGTTAGTACAAATTAGGTTTAATTCCTACCTTTATAATCACAATAAGATTGTAATGTTATAAATTGACTACTTAGATATTTTTTTCATTTGCATTGAAAAAAACAGCCTTTCGTATTTAGTTCATATGACGTAAATCTGTATGAATTCTCTTTAAACATCACGCATTAAATTTTGCAGATGATGCTTTATTCATGTTAAATTAAGGTCAACAGTCCATAAAAAATGTTTTTCCTTAATATATGTGTACACAGAAAGTCCAGGTCGTGATTTCAATTAAAAAAAAAAAACGTAGTTTGGATTTTTAATAAGAAATATGAAAGATATTTTTTAAAGTCAACATAGAAAGGTATCCATTTCATTGACCACAAAGTAAACTATTCATGTGCATACTTTCATGACAACATAAATAATATAATCTAATTAGATTAAAATTAAATTCGTTTATTGAATTAACAAATAATTGTACTGACAGGCTTGGCAAATCGAGTCGTCCTCCATTGCTATTGTTATGCTAATTCGAGCATGTGAGAGTTTGCCGTAAAACTTCGTGCACTTTGATAGTTCACATTTACATTTCAAAACCAAGCTGAGAAGACGTTGAAAAATTAAGAAAAAAGAGTGACTAAAGATAAGTATTATATGAATTTAGTTCAAGGAACCGAATATTTTAGCTTGAATTCGAATTTCATTATTTGTTTGTTATGTTTTTGATAAATATTCAAATTTACTTCATTTCACTGAATTCAACTTGCAACCAAGTGGTAATGAAAACGCAAAGAAAAATTAAAATGAATAAATGATATACACGAGTTTATTCGGGGTTACTAAAATATGTTTAACAGCATGTTTTATTTTGTCTTTAGTGTAGCATTACAAGGTACACAATAATACGCGAGTACAGGTATAAACACCAGACTTGTTAGGTAAAAGATGTGTGTGCGTGTATACCCTAACCTATTTAATATCATATTTATATATGCTACATAAAAGAATATGGGGTGCAAATTTGTTTATACAAAATTCTATTTTTTAGGAGTTCGAACACAAGTATCGATAATTTGGTATATTTATTAATTTGATTCAAGTTAGTTGATGTTTATAAACCTACTGCTCGTGTATGTATGACGGAATTCTCATATTGGTATTACATTATAGTTTCACAACACAATTATCTATACTTAGTAACGTGCCAATTTATACATATACCCAAACTGAAAGGAAGTGTTTTGTACAGCAAAAATATTTATTATTCACCAATACTTTATGGAATAAAAAGATTTTGTAGCAAATCAGTTCAAATCTTTTGCGGAGGGTCCACCAACTTTTTATACGCAATTTTTCATTATAACATGTTTATTATCTTTTTACGCTTGATTGTCCATGTTGTGCTAGCATTTATGGTATGAAAGTCACTAGGAACTTTTGTTTTCCAAAAAAACATCAAGCTGATCACTGAAGTCGAGAGCACCCAAAAAGGTATACTTGAATATGTCCATACTGGAACTTATTTTAACTATTATCGTTTAAAAAAAAAAACCTGTTTCATGGAATTCATAACTACATGTGGCACTGCACGCAACAACCCCTTATTGATTAAGTATATAATCATTAAATATAAGAGGACGAGGAGAAAGAATGTGAATTTTTCTATAAAATTTCCATACGTTTACAATTCGTGATATTGAACAATTTATTTAAAATAAACTCAAATTATATGAACTTAAATTTTTTTAACATGTTTTGTTTAAACAAATTACTAGAATTTTAAAGTCGTTTGAATAGGGAAGAAATGGGAACGCACGAGTGCCTGCAGTTGAAATTCGACTACCAGTGAGAGACATGGAATGAGGAATTGTGGTGTCGCTGCACCGGCAAAATCTAGATATTGAAATGGTAGCTGCAGGTGAAGTCCAAACAATTTTTTCCTATACAAATTCTGGCTCTCGTGCCATTTTCAGGATAACATCACATGTTAGGGCCTGCAAAACCAGCATTGAATGTGTATTTAAGCGCCAATTGCGAAAGTAGAGATATCAGCGCATGTAACTGCATAATCAAAATGGTGAGATAGATAGTGATAAAAGGAAAAAAAATATTTGAAAGAAAAGACAGGGATTAGGGAATTCATTGACTTATCGTTTATCAAAGTTTTGTCAGTCAAATTGAAATGCCTCTAAGTGTAATAAGTTATGATAACTCCGCCGGTTTACTTGTCAATTCATCTAACAAAAAACAACGAAGTTAACTCCAAATCAAAATATTGAATATTGAGCTGATGCATTTATTAGTTATATGAAGATGATTTTCCAACGATTTCCAAATTTAGCTAGTGAATTTATTAATTATGTGTCAATAATTAGAAAAAGAGGGGCGAAAGATACCAGAGGGACAGTCAAACTCATAGGTCGAAAATAAACTGACAACGCCATGGATAAAACAGAAAAAGACAAACAGACAAATAATAGTACACAGGACACAACATAGAAAACTAAAGAATAAGCAACTCGAACCCCACCAAAAACTAGGGGTGATCTGAGGTGCTCCGCGGAAGGGTAAGCAGATCCTGCTCCACATGTGGCACCCGTCGTGTTGCTCATGTTATTACAAACCCGGTAAATAGTCTAATTCGGTAGGTAACATTCGTGAAAAGCGAAGGGGATTACGTAGTTACGACATAACCCAGCAGGCACACAACATTGATTTAACATTGAATCAATGTTTATTCTCTATGTTGAATCAATGTTGAATTATTATCAGATTTTGCAAATTTGTATCAACGTTGAAATCCCACGTTGAATCAACGCTGATATTCAACTTTGAATCAATATTGAATAATGGTTGCTTCAACATTTTTTAAACCAATAACTTACCTTGAATTCAGATTGAATTCAGGGTAAACACGGAATCAAAATTGGTTAGTAGTTGTGTTCAACTTTGTTTCCACCTAAAACTTAAGTTTCATTCATCCTGTATTTTCTGTGTGTTGCATTCCATAATTTTATACTGTAGCAATATTCAAGCTAGTGTCTTCTCAAGGCCCTCTACATGCGAAATGTCACAGCAACATTCTGCCGCAGGAAACTTTATCCAATAACTGCTCCATCAGACCAAAGTATAAAAATTAATCCCAGAAAAAAATTGAACTTTAAAAAATATCATTGCCTGGTCATATTTGACATGGTGTGGGCTTTTGCTCATTGTTGAAGACTGTATGGTGACCCAAAGATATATAAATAATGTTCTTTGGTTGAGGATTGTTTTGTTAACAATAGGTTACAATAAAAACTTTGAATAGATGCCATTGACTGTCAATTACTCGTAGAAGAATTTTCAACAATAAAACTGAGAGACCACGTTCTTGTGATAAGAGCATGGCTTGACCATGCTGATGTCAACAACCAATCAACTGAATAACAAATATGTGT
The DNA here is from genome assembly GCA_017311375.1 of Mytilus coruscus. Classification (NCBI taxonomy): domain Eukaryota; kingdom Metazoa; phylum Mollusca; class Bivalvia; order Mytilida; family Mytilidae; genus Mytilus; species Mytilus coruscus. The sequence goes on from CM029598.1 coordinate 93,237,100, forward strand.
GTTTAGGGCTTTCCTACGAACCATAATTTAACCCCCAAGATTTTTTGAACATTTAACGATTTGCATATCAAAACACAAATTATCATCCCAGAGAAATATTGAAAAAATCAGCAAAAATTTTTTTTTTTTTTCCAACATTGAACTACCGGTATCCTCATTTTTGAAAGCACACAACCCTTAATACACATATTTTTTGCCCAATGTCTATTCTAAATATCTGAGTGATCAAAATATAAAACAAAGTTTGCTGTTCTTACATGTATTTCATGTATTCTAATGTCCAACCACTGATTACAGAGAAATATTCAATACGATAAAATTAAAATAAATTTATTTATTAATAATGAAAACTTCAACTTCTTTCTTCTCCCACCCTGTCTTTTTGGAGCCCATTTTAGAAAGGTTGTTGTTTGGTCAGACACTTGTTGTTCCGTGATTCCATAGGTCTTCATGATGACATCTACAAAATCAAAAGTTATAACATTGTCAAGTTTAATACTGTTCAACACATTTAACTATTAATAACTTCAAAATGATGATATTTAAAGTATAAATCAAAAACATAAGAACTCGTGAAAACTAAATGAAAGTTAAACTTCCATCGAAATCTCAACTACATTTCCTTTTATATAGACCAGGAGGTATAATCTGCAAGAAAATCCTAAATACTACATTTTAACTTGAACACATTGAAGGTTTATCCACTTATGTCTTTTTCTGTATTACTTGTGCTGCTGCATGGATATCTGTCTGATTGACATATACGAGGGTTGTAAAGGGGGGTTCTTAACACGAAAACATGTGAAATAAAAATCCCAAAAACGCTGCACGGAAAATAAAAAATGGGATAAACGAAGCACGAGAAATAAAATCGTAAATATTAAGGAAATAGTACTAGAAGTTATTACTCAGTCGTTCTTGGAGATCACACAGTCATGATAATGGACATGAAGACCCTGCGGTCACCTTTTCGCGTCCGCTAGTTGCATCTGATTTGAAAAAAAAAAATTATTCATAACTTGGTAGCAATTTATATCCTGGGAACACATAATTTAAAAATCCAGACTGACTTGGAATTTAGTCCCGATTTACATTTTTTTATCAAATGTTGGACAAGCACGAGAAATTAAGAGTACCAACACGAAACACCAAAAATAAATAAGTGGAAACACAGATAACGCATGTCGAACCAAGGAAAAGAAAACGAGAAATAAAAAGGCCAAAAACGTTGCACGCAAATAACTCTTTACCACCCTCATATATGATATACCCTTCATCTTTGATTACCTTGTCAAAACACTACTTTAATTTTGACAGTAAAATGTTAAAGGTCCAACTTGGTGAGCCATATAGCTTCTGACCTTTCCATCCCAATTTTGTAAAAAACTCAAGCCCCCTGTTTATGAGATTTCGTGTAACTGAATTGAAAGGTAAATAAAGATAAAATTTCTTTTTACTTTTGATTCAATCATATGATGAATTCAAATAGTTAACGAAAAAAATTCATGAGACGTTGCAAGGTAAATCGGGAATTGTAACATGCTAAACATCCCCCTTTTCCTCGTGTAAAATTTCAACTTTTCAGTACAGTTTTCACTACAACATGATATGCTCACATTTCTAAAATACGATACTGTATTTACTGTAATCACAACAATTTATATATACTTACGATAAAATATAAAAGCTGTATACAGGAAAGATATTGATAAAAACTCTGTAGAATCACCTTGTGGTCTCGAAAGCGGATATTCAAACTTTGGCAACAAAAACAACTGCGCATGCGCATATCTGAATTTGTCTTAAAATAGAAATGTTAAAAATGCCGCGAAAATTTAAATCACTATTCAAATAGATCTATCGGTTGTTTATATTACAAGTTATCAACCATTGTTTATGTACTGATGTATACGTCTTTCTCTTTAGATTGTTAAAAAGAATAGAAAAAAAAAGGAATGAAAAAAGGATATTTGACATCAGCAGCCACGGAAAAAAGGGGGCATACTTTTAGGGGAAGGGGTTATTCACAAATATTTATATTTACTGTATGATTCTGTATGCAAGCTGGTTCTATTAATTTATTATGTTTTGGGTTGGGGTGAAATTTCGGAATTTCTATTATTTGGGGTGCAAAGTTCATGATTAATTTATGCTGATACACACTGCGATTGTTTTATATATAATTCTATAATCAACACGACAATTAGTGATAAATCTACTGAATATTCTATTTTATGTGAATATCATTGTCAATTTAAAAAGAATTGTGATGTGCCAAATACTTCTCTTTTGACATTTCTGGTATCCACAACTACTGGGTTTTATATATTGTTTAGCCAACGTTGATTCAATGTTGGTGTTTCAACACTATGTTCTAATCTCAACGTTGAAATGTCAACGTTGAATCAATGTTGAATATGTGTTGATCAATGTATAACCTAAAATCAACAAAGATTCAACGTTGATTCAACAAAGTGTGCCTGCAGGGAAGGAACATATTCGATATAATCTGTGAAATAGATATTTCATAACGGTCAACCAACTCGTGATGGCGTCCGTAAAATTTACGAAGGGATGATTTCAACTTCACCATTTGGAACTCGTGGTGTAATAGCTTCCTGGTGATCAGCAACCATCTATCAAGGAAATCATGATAGGAAATACAAGTCCGGGAATATCGCATCAATTGGGAGATATATACTCCGTATGCAGGCGCTGCTGGAATGTTGCTACATAGAAATGGAAAGTTCACAATTGGGAAGCTGAAATCATCTCTTTTGTCGTAAAGTTTTGTTTTCAACCGACCCTCATTGTCAATTTCTAGCTGTAAGTCAAGATATGAGGCAGAATTAACTGTATCTGTTGTATCCTTTATGTCTTGTTTGATGGGATAGATGCGTTCAACATAGTCACCACATTTTGAATTATTTAGTGAGAGAACATCATCTATATAGAGGAAAGTAAAGTTAAAGGATATTGCTAACTTCTTATCTTTCTTCCTAAGAAGTTCCTGTATGAAGTCAGCCTCATAATGATAAAAGACAAGTCGGCAAGTAGAGGGGCACAATTAGTTCCCATGGGCATGCCGACAGTCTGAAAATAAGTCCTCCAAACGTAACAAATATGTTTCAATCAAGAAATCAAGCATCTTGATAAAGTGAGTTTCAGAGAATTTTTTGTTTGAATCAGAGCGATTCTTTACAAAGTAGGATTTATCCCTCCCTAAGACAAGATACTTGTAACTACGTTGGCCATTCTTTTTTATGAAACAAAGCAGTACCAACTCTTTCAATTTAAACTTTAGTTTGGAATGGGAAATTATTGTGTAAAGTGAAGAAAAGTCAATGTTTTAATAGAATTGCAAGATGAAAGAGTCTTAGATTGTATGTACTTAGAGATATACGGGTTTGTTTTGAGAGATCTATTGTTATTTATCAGCAATTTAGGTTAAGCATTGCAAACAATCTTAGTCCTCTATTGGTTGCATTTCATGGTACACTGTTATAGCAAATGGGGAATCAAAAAGTAATATAATTCAAAAGACAAGTGTATCAACCCCGACACATTCTGTATGTGTCTATATATCCCAAGTCAGCAGCCTTTAATTCAGTTGTTGTCTTTTGTTGTTGTATATCATATTTTTTTTTTCGTTTATTGTTTTGTACATATATAAGGCTGTAAGTTTTTTTTGTTTGAATTGTTTTAAATTTGCAGTTTCGGGATCTTTTATAGCTAACTATGCAATATGGATTTGTTCATTGTTGAAGGCTATACAGTGACTTACAGTTGAAAAAATATTATGTCATTTGGTCTCTGTTGAAGAGTTGTCTCATTGGCAACCATAACACATCTTATGTGTATAGGTAATCGAACATGCTTTGAATTGAACTTTAAGGGTGCGTGTGATTGACAGAATTGTTTTATCTGTTTTCACATAGTTCAAAATGCGAATTAGCACACCCCTTTTGATTTCTGTTCTCTACAAGTTAATATCAAGGAAAAGTTGAAAATGAAAACAGGCATGGAAACATTAAAGCGAGACCTTCTTGATGTTTTACTCGGAGAACTATACATATTTTCAAAGGGCAAATAACTATACTCGAGGATTTAGAACCAGAGGAAGCAGACAGATTTCACGTTTAAAAATGGATGCAAAACAAACATTAACAATCATTTAATTTTATCTTTTTTAGAATTTTTCATTTATTCGTTGGACGTTTGGTATATTCAAACGCTTTATCAATGATAATGAGTTAAATAATCTCTTTTTAATTCATCCAAACGAACAAGATGCAATGATTTTATATTAGGGATTTTATGAAAGTTTCAGGTTGAATAATGTTAGATATATATCATATTTAGAATTGATACGAATTACTTTGGCTTGTTAATTTATTTCATAATAAGAAAAAATCATGATAATAGAGCGATGGTAACAATTTTAAATAAATGTGTGTTAAGAAGACACCAAATATTTGCGCATGATGAATTTTGTTAGTTCGTAAGGCTTATTAAACCTATATGTTGGTCATTATTCGGAAAGTTTCACATAAAATCATTTTCCGCCTAGTTTTACAAATAAAGATGCAGATTGTATTTTCGTAACTCATATGAGAGATTTAAAGTTTGGCATTATTCAGCAGATGCACTTTAAGCCACCATTCTGGAGGAAATTTTGAACATTTTAGACTAATAGTATCAATTCTGCATTTCAGATTTAAAAGTGTCTCGTCAAAGTGTAGGCACGAATTCTTGTACTATAGTTCTTTTGGGTATAAGGAAAATATATAATTTTGTATCTGGTATAATACAGCGTACCCGGAAAATCTAGTTTTCAAAAGTTTCAACTAAACATCGACCAACCAGGGTGAGCCATACACATAATTCTTGATGAAAATACATCATTTAGAATTAGGTTTTCGTTCGCTTAGCATTTTGTGCAAATTTGAAAATCCGGGAAATTAAAAATAAAATAAATACACAGCCTAGCATTAACAGTTGACGTAAAATAAAATAGATCTAAAAGATTGATTCACAACATTACCAGTAAAAAGGTTTAATCAAGAAATATTTTACCAAATAATATGTTATTAAAATATCTTTCAATAAGACACAAGAGAAATTGAGCCTTTTCGGACATTTTAAGAATCTGGTGCAAAACGTAATCTTATCTTAAACTTATTTGGTTGTAATCAAAACAAGCATTCGTTTCGAATAGATGAGGCAACATATTTTGCAATGAATAGTCATATTGACTTAGGTCGTTGGAAATCTGCATAGATAAAGCGTTTTAAATGTTTGAGGTAACGAAATAAATTATGATATCAGCTGTTCGTCTTGATGAAATATTGATTGTTGGTTCTTCAATACTTTGCCATGCTCTTGATCACTCAAAGAACAGCTAATCAGGTAATAATCTAGATCACTTAAAATGTACAATTGCTGTTGTTCTGGGCAGGCAAGTATGGTATGATATGGATAATGTTGCTAAAACAATTAACAACATATTCAACTTGTGCAGCAAAAATTAAACGAGCCTTAATATTGCATTGTGCTGGGAATAATATTGGAAAGGTACCGTGTGGTGCTCTCCTATATCAATTAAACTTAAAAAGCATATTATATTGTATGGTTATAAAATATTTACTTATATGGTCAAGCATTATAAATATATCGACTTTCATGGCGTTACTCAATGGTGACCATGCCATGGATACTTAACGAAAACAGGGTGATGTCTTAAGCTTTCATACTAACACACGGAGGATATGTGGTTATGTATCCTGATTTTGACAACCATCACAGTCTAATATTTTGACGACGGAGTACATTTGTCATTTATTGTGGACAATGATATTTACTTTTGATCAAAAACCATCATCACTATAAAAATGTATAAAGCATATACATTGATTTATATTATATATATAAAAAAACATGATTTATGTTGACACTTATAAAACAAGACATCAATACACAGCCGGTAGTTAAATTTGGTTGCTGTAAAATGATAACACAATATTTTTAATTATTCCGATTGCGTGATATGTTGTTAAAATTGCACCTCATAGCTATGATATGGCTTGAATTGTCATGGGTAAATTTTGTGGCGGATTATCATTCTTTACTTATAGTTCGAATGATAATTTTGGCGTAATTTACTGGATTGTATGCAGACTATTGATATCCCAGCTGCTAATTGTGAAATATTGTTGTTGTTTACTGTTGTTGTAACAGTTGTTGTTGTTGTTTGAATAAATCTTGATTAAATGTTGCCATGACAATTCATAAGCCAACCTAAATCAGCGTTTGTTATTTCTTGTAGTGATACACATACGTCATCAATGATATCTGTTTGTCACATTTTGATATTTGGGTAATAAACAACAAGTTAATTATTTTTGAAAAGGATATATTCAATAATAGAATTTAATTAAATTAAAATTAAATTCGTTTATTGAATTAGCAAATAATTTTACTGACATGCTTGGCAAATCGAGTCGTTCTTCGTTGCTATTGTTATGCTAATTCGAGCATGTGAGTGTTTGCCGTAAAAGTTCGTGCACTTTCATAGTTCACATTGACATTTAAAACCAAGCTGAGAAGACGTTGAAAAATTTAGACCCACCCTCCCCCACCCATGTAAATTGAGCTTTGTTTGCTGCTGTTATTATTTATTTTTCAGATGCTCCAGTCTTCATACATCTGTCCGTCATGGTAACATCATGGAATTCTTATCTATACAACAGGAGCGTAATTTACTGGATTTTATGCAGACTATGGATATCCCAGCTGCTGCTTGTGAAATATTGCTGACTGGACCGCCCTTCAGTACACCAGCTTTGGATCGCCCAGCTGTTATACAATGATAAGTACAATCGTCATCAAGATTTTATTTTGACTGACAATAATTTTGTTGTTTACTGTTGTTGTAACAGCTGTTGTTGTTGTTTGAATGAATTTTGATTAAATGTTGCCATGACAATTCATAAGCCAACCTAAATCAGCGTTTGTTATTTCTTGTAGTGATATACACATACGTCGTCAATGATGTCTGTTTGTACACATTTTGATATTTGGGTAATAAACAACAAGTTTATTATTTTTGAAAAGGATATATTCAATAAACAAACATTACCATGATAACCTTGTCTCATCATAATGTTTAAAAAAAAAATCGTTGTCAATTCTTGTTTTGTAGTTTCAAATAACACAAATTGTCGATTGTGTGTAAGAAAGTAGTTACTTACAGTTTTTGAAATATACCTATGACAATGATGACGCATTGTGTTTAAGTAAAGATGTTAAACGTGCTAGTTTACCACGTAATAATCAACAAACAGAATGCCATCCTACCCTGACACAGTTTTCTAACTTCAAATCAAACAGTCTTTGGGTTTTTTGTCAATGTCAAGTGCTAAGCGATCAAGTGGGAAATACCTAATTTCTGTTATTGTTTGTTCCCTGTCGTAGATCGAATGCACACCCCCATGCACTAAAGACAAGCACGTAACAACTTTACCACTAAGGCTATTCTAAATTATTCAAAATTCGGTCACATTAGAAGAATGTTATAGTGACTTAAGTTAAATCTTACTATCTTAGGACAGATACTTGTTGTCGCCTCTGCATTTTCCGCAGCCTATTTTTTTAACATTTAACACACATAAATGTGTCCCCTCAAATGTGTCAAATCTCTCAAAACAGTCGACGTCATTGCATTTCAAAACATTGCATTGCATGATTGTTTTGAATGTTGCAACGTGTCCTTTCACTAACATTCAATTATTATATGAAAAAGGAGATATGGTATGACTGCAAATGAGACAACTTTCAACAAAAGTTATTCAAATAACGTGAAAGTTAGCAGTTATATGCAACCGTACGGCCTTCAACGACATATTTAAAAAAAAAAGAGAAAAACCCATAAAATAAAGTCAGCTATAAGAAGTTAGCAGTATCCTTTAACTTTACTTTCCGCTGTATAGAAGATGTTATTTCACTAAATAATTCAAAATTTGATGACTATGTTGAACCATCAATCTCATCGATCTTGAGATAAGGGATGCAACAGATACAGTTAAGTCTGTCTCATATCATGACTTACTTGATTATTAATATGCGTGTCATTTGGGCTCTTGTGAAGTGTTGTCACATTGGCAATCATACCACATCTTCTGTTTTTAATGTATATTGATCATGTTGATATATACGGAAAAAGGTGGGGACAATTTCATCAAAATATATTTCATGTCAGGGTTTTCTTCAAACTGTTTTCAATGTTTTTCTTAAATTCACAGTATCAAACAACATTCTAAGGTATTTCTCAAGATGTTATAAAACCAGTGATCAAAGCTGCAGCTTCGCAAATATGAGTATTTACCGCAAACAATGAGAATGGTGACCGTTTTGTTTTACAGAACCAAATTATGGTTGGAGTGTTTTGTCTTTCAAATACATATTAATTGATATGTTTCATCGAAGAAAAAACATTCAATAGTTACGATATTGTATATTCGACAACAATGAGTATCTCTAAAGCATATGTTGAATAAATGAATATTTGCACATATTTGCGGAGATGTGTATTGATTTGATAAGCAACATTGTGGTGACATTGATTTTGGTGGAAGGTTTTACAAAGTCTGACAATCCTGTAAGGAGCATTATTCAGTACCGTATCTACTTTATTTATATTTATATATACTCTTTCTAATAACATATGAACTATTTCTAGGTGTCCACCACTAACAGCTGATTGTAAGAAAAAAAAATTAATAGGTTGCAGTGTCCATATATTTATACGAAACCATGAAAGATAACAACCTCGTAGAAAAGGTTTGAGTACACAATTAGCAAAAATGTAGATCCGTCTTAATAAATCCCATTTCTCTTGAAACTATAAATTTGTTATGACCTAATAACTTTTGTACACAAGGCATGCTCATAGTGGTGCATGTTCGACTCTCATCTTGTTCAGGTTACAAAAACATCTAGATATACAAGTTATGGCTGTATTTATACTTACTTCATAAATGCGGTACAGTGCATGTCTTGATATTATGTATTTATTTTTGCTACATATCACTTGTTTTCCGTCTGATATTATGCGGAGATGTGTATTGATTGTATAAGCAACATTGTTCTGACATTGACATTCACCCCCTTTTTAGAACACGGTGGCCAAATTTTTATTCATCCATTGGACAAATCAGAGATCATTAACAATCATTTTGCTAATATAGCTAATATTGATACAGAACCAGAAATTCCTGATAATAACAAGCCTCCTCCATGTCATTTAAACAAATTCATCATCACTGAGAAAGAAATTTTAGACCAGTTAAAAATATTGAATATAAATAAACCAGCTGGACCTGATGGTATCAGTCCTAGAATTTTAAAAGAGGTTGCTAGCTTTATTTCTTAACCATTTACTAAATTATTTAATATGTCTCTTTCAGATAAACAGGTTTCATTGCTATGGAAATTGCACATGTTAATCCTATTTTCAAAGGAAAAGGTAGTCCACATTCAGCTCTTAACTATCGTCCTATTTCTGCTACTAGTATTGTGTGTAAGATTATGGAAAATGTTCTTTTCAAACACTTGTATAATTATATGAGGAGTAATAACCTTTTGTCAAAGTTTCAATCTAGATCCCAACCAGGAGACTCTACTGTTAATCAGTTAATTGAAATATATCATAAAATTATCAGTAATATGGATAGTGGAAGGGATGGGATGTAAGTTTTGTATTTTGTGATGTATCTAGAGCTTTTGATAAAGTTTGGCATAAAGGACTTTTATTTAAACTGAAACAATCTGGCTTAAATGATCAGCTTTTATCTTGGATAGAAAGTTCTCTTTCAGATCGCCAACAAAAGGTAGTCTCAGAAGGCTTTTCATCAAATCTTAGAAGTACACATGCAGGTGTCCCTCAGGGATCAGTTTTGGGACCCTTTTTATTTCTTATTTATATAAATGATATAGTAAAGGACATTGTTAATGATATTATACTTTTTGCAGATGACACCTCTTTATTTGTTATAGTAGATGATGATCATTCTGTAGCAGCTGCTTCTTTGACTGATGACTTAGATGTTATCTCAATTGGGCAAAATCATGGGCTGTTCAATTTAATTCGAAGAAAACAAAAAAATATTGTATTTACTAGAAGGGAAAGGGAGCATCCACCTGTATTTTTTGGGATAAATGGTGAAGAGGTTGAGAAAATAAATATTCACTGTCATCTTGGGATAACATTTCAGTCATCAGCTTCTTGGAACACACATATTGATAATATTTATAAAAAAGCATGTTCTCGTTTATCTGTGCTTCGACAGGTTAAACATTTATTAGACAGGAATTCACTCATACGTATTTATTATGCTTTTATTAGACCTATATTATAGTATGGTGATGTAGTCTGGGGAAATTGCTCCCAGCACGAGTCTGATCTTCTTGAAAATATTCAAATAGAAGCTGCTAGAATAATTACCGGACTACGGCGTAATTCCTCTAGACAAAAACTTTATATTGAATTAGGATTTGAAACTCTGGAGAATAGACGAAATAAACATAAGCTTATTCTGTTATATAAAATATTAAATGGGATGACACCTGCATACTTATATGAGTTACTCCAGTCATATTTTCCTAGACAAACCCCTTATACTTTGAAGAATGAAAATAATATTTTTCACCCTCCTCTTGCTAGAATAGCTCTTACTATAATAGTTTCATTCCTTCCACTATAAGACTTTGGAATAGTCTTCCTTTAAGTTTACAAAAATCCCCAAGTTTGTGTATATTTAGAAGTAGATTGGACAAGTTTTATAAAACTGAGGAGATATTTAAACCTTTCAATTATGGGATAAGGAAACATAATATAAGTCATTGTCAACACAGAAATAATGCTAGCAACCTAAAATTTGATTTGTTTAATCAGTTCTTATCAGAGAGGATAACCAGCATTTCTTTTCTATTTGCCCTAAGTACAATGACGTTAGACAGACTTTACTGGATTCTATTTACTCCATTGCTGATAATATTGACATAAATATTGATTTATTACTTTTTGGAAACAGATTATTTTCATATGATATGAAAATTGCTATTTTTAAATCTGTTCAAAAATATATCAGTGACCCTCACCGTTTTCTTTGAAATGTTCTTAGTTTCTGTTTTATTCAGTGTTTATACTTATTTATTTATTTATTTATGTATTCAATTATTTATTTATTTATTTATTTATTTATTTATTTATTTATTTATTTATTTATTTATTTATTTACTTGTGTATTTATATTCTCATTTCTTTCCTATTTTCCTTGAACAATTCATTTTTTTCCACTAAGTAACCTTAGTATCTCTTCCAAACCTTATATATATATATATATTTCTAATGACTTATAAAAGATATTTACATGCCTCAAGGTACCTGAAAAAATATGATAAATTGCCTACATACTTAAATATACTTTACATTTAGTAATTAACACTGTAAATATATACTTGCTTGTGTGCTCATAAGTAGCATGCATTTTCCACTATATTGTATTATTTTTAATGTTAATATTTGATATATACATATATACCTTTTGCATGTAATATGGAGGGAGCTTTTATAGGCTGTGCCTGTAGCTCAATCCTTTTCATATCTAAATTAATAAAATATGTTTAAAATCAAAGTTAAAATCAATTGATATTGATGGATGATTGTACAAAGTAGGACAATCCAGTGAAGAGCTTCCTCCATACCTTGTTTACTCTATTTGGATCTATGTCTGCTCTTTTTAATAAAACTTGAACTGTGTTGAGGCGCCCATGACTAGCAGCATAGTGTAAGGGAGTATCACCAAACTGAAATAAAAAGGTTGTAATAACATAAACGATACTAATGTTTCTGATGCGCATTTCGACAATTAATGTATCCATAGTGATACTCGATCCCAAAATATTTGAAATCCAAAGCTTATTAAAAATATGAAGAGCTATAAACCAAAAAGGACAAACAAGTTTAACCAAAGCTTGGCAAGGAGTCAGAGCTTTACATGAGGGAGACACATTCCTTAGTTATAAATAATTTCCAAATTTTTGTATTAGCAAATTTTGATAAAAGAAAATCCGCCATTAGAGTTTAGTACTTATTGTGCTTCCGGATGGGTTGTTTTTCATAAAATTAAACGAATACTAGAGAAAAAATACTAAATTGTTGTTCGTATTGTTTAAAATTACCAATATTTCTTTTTTTTTTAAATAATGCAATGTTATTTGTAATTATTTATTTCAAAGGCCTCAAGATAAGTCTTTTTTACAAAATTTTAATGATAAAAAGATGAAAATATTAAACTTTTGTTCGTGTTGAATAAGAATAAAATAATTTCTATATCTTGAAAGAAATTATAAACCGCCATTTGATTTTAGTACTTTTTGTACATCAGGATTGGTTGTTTTTCATAAGATGTGCCGAATTTCAGGAAAAAGGTATGATAATTTTGTTCGCATTGTTTAGAAATGCGAATATTTCTTCTTTTATATCAGATATAAAGAAATGTCATTTGCAATAATTCTACATGAATGTCTTTAAATAAGTAATTTTGTATAAGATGTGAATAATATAAGGACAAAGATACTTAAACTTTTGTTTGTGTTGAATAAGAATGCGATCAAATCTTTATTTTAATGGAAATCATGAACAGCCGCCATTGGAGTTAAGTACTTTTGGTTGATCAGGATGAGTTGTTTTTCATAAGATTTGAATATCAGAGAAACCTTTTTTTTCACTCTGAAGATTTAAATGTTTTGCGGAGACCTGTACATCTTTTATAAGCAACATTATGTAATTGAAGATTTAACCAAGTTGGACAATCCTGTTAAGAACATCATCCCGTACCTTATTTTCTTTATTTGGATCTATATCTGCTCTTTCTAATAACAATTCAACCATGTGATGGTATAAATATCCAGCAGCTGAGTGTAAGGGAGCATAACCATACTGAAATAACAAGGTTGCAATGTTCATAGTATTATACAGAGGTATAAAACAACAATGTCATACAAATGATTAAACTAAAAAAAAAAAAAAAGAAAAACATCGTCAAACTATTCGAGAATTTAATGATTTTCAAAACCATTTTGATAAATCGTATTTGTGTTGAAGCTGTAAATGAGGATTGGGTTAATAACTGGTATACATAACACATGGTCATGGTGATGTGTATTCGAATCCAATTTAAATTGACATAGATTGCGCTAGCTTTCCTGCTAAAGGTCGGTTGTTCTGTCTGTTTACTCCAGTTTCCTCCACCAACAAAACCTGGTCGCCATGGTATAGCCAATAGCACCGAACGTGACATAAAATTCTAATAAACAAATACATAAACAATATCATGGTAAGTTGCCTTACACTAATCATGCTAATAGTATACTAGTTCATTTTATTAAGGTAAGATTTCAAGACAAAGGTCTCATTGAAGGCACTCGAAATAAGATAAGAAACAGACAATTTTTGAAGACGTACGTCATTCGTTAGGCGATGGAAAGTTGTCTGATTGGCGTTGAAATGCACCAACCTAAACGATATACTGTCGTTATTCACATTTTAATTTAGGAAAATCACACATATAGTTTATGCGATGTAGACATATCAAATATGAACGTAAGATGTGCAGAGTAAAGTTGTCTTTGTCTTGAATTATGCAATGATCAAATCAAAACAATTAAAAAAAACAACGACATGATGGGGGACAGTATTACTAACTAATTCAATATTTATTTGGTACGTCAGGCTCATTAGTGGCGCTCGAATCAAAATAGTTGGATGGACAAAATCAAAAACGAAATTGAAGAGCATTGTTGAAAAAGCAATATTCCAAAAAATTGTCCAAATGTAGCCACTTCATATATGATTTTAAGTTTAAAGGAACAATGTGCACAGGATTTGTTTTGTTTATACACAGAGTTGATTTAGAAGAAAAACCGAAAAGGTTAGAAAATACAAATAATAACATCATTACAAACACAATTTCATTTAAAATTCTTGTCATGGTTAGAAAATACATAAGATAACACCATTTCAAACTCAATCCCAATTTGTCTTCCTTGTAAGTATCTATCAATTAACAGTTATACTTTATTTTTTGAGAAATTTGCCTGTGATGAAATAAACGTCACAAAAAGTAGTCACTTTTATTGACGTCGATCCATTCATGTGACGCGCAGTTTATTTTTCGTTTGTTATTTATTTATGCACTTCTCTGTGCTGATTGTTCTTTCGTTTGTTTGGACTGTTTTCCTGTCACGTAGTGTTGTCATTTCAGCGGTATTTCTAACATATCAGCGGGAGGCTTGGCTAGCCATAAAGCAAGTCAGGAATATGGCAGTTGTTATCTGCAGTCCGTGTGTATGTATGTTGGCGTTCGCTTATGCTGTAGCTCAGTGTCTCTGTTATTCCGCTGTTTTCTTCGCCGTTTTCGTTTGTTAACCGGAGTTACTGTTGCTTGATCGAATCATGACTATCGAACAGCAATATACTACTGTTGCCTTAATTTAAGTATATTAACCTGTGCCAGTTTGACAAAAAAATGCGTTAAAAATCCTTTGACATATGTTGATTACTCCGTTTCATTTGATTTGTTATACAGAGTAAATAAGTTAAGACCATCTATGCATGGGCGTAGACAATCCTTATTGTGTCAAAAAATAATGATTTTTTTCTAAAAACTGAAAATTCATAGAAATCGAACAAATTGACATATCAACTGCAACTGAGTACTGTGCTGAAACTATATTTCTTTTATTTCGCTAATACAATTTGTGAAAAGTTACAGTGCAGCATGAATAGTGGTACGTTGCTTTTTTTTTTTTCTCCGGTACACTCTAAACATTTTATGGAACCAGTATTAAATTTCCTATGCGTAAGGACATAGTTCAAGTTAAAGATTTTTAAAACTGCCAAAAACGATTGTAATATATTTTGATCTTGAAGAATAACTCATATACAAGTTTTATAACAATTCATGAAGGTTTAAAAATTTATCATATCAAAACGGTTTCATTCGGTAATATTTCATGTAAGAAAAGCCTTAAATAAAATAAGAAAATGTGGTATGATTGCCAATGAGACAACTCTCAAACACATACCAAATAACGTAGAAGTTAACAACTATATGTGACTGTATTGTCTTCAACCAATACCACATAGTAAGCTATAAACGGTCCCGAATGTGAAATGTAAAAACAATTCAAACGAGAAATCTAACGATCTAAATGAAGAAGACGCTGACGCCACTACCGACGACTGAATATAAGTTTGTTGTGTCTCACTTCCGCTACATTAATTTCTTCGGCTCGACACAAATCAAAAGACTTGTATTTTTATTGTCAACAAATGAGACACTTTAAATCAACTCACACTAAAGTTACAGGGAAATGGGGGGATCGGACTAAGCTACAGATCATCAATTCTATAAAATAAGAATTTTCCGGGTTTTATTAGCGTGTATGATCATTTTAACATATACGAATTTCAATCTTTTATTTTTATGAATTGCATTCTCTGATATACCTCGCACTAATTGAAAAAAAAAAAAAACTTTTTAAAATAGATGTTTCACAGGTGACGACAGATATGTTCCAGGAGTCGTAATCACAATCGTGTCATCTTTTTCTCAAATGTGAACTACCAAATAGAACCAAATCACTGGGTTTGTACTTTCACGAATAACACGACGGGTGCCACACGTTGAGCAGAATCTGCTTACCCTTCCGGAGCACCCGAGGTCACCCCCGATGGATTTATATTACCAGTCATACCGATCTATTTATTTAAGCCAATTGAAACTGTTTTTTACATTTTTTTTCTTATGCTATGCTGTTACACAACAGTCCTTAGTTCTATTAGGGTTTCGTGCTCACATACATGTTAAGGTCCGACACGTGCAAATTCTTTATGTGCCTGCCCCAAGTCAGGAGCCTGTAGTTCAATGGTTGTCGTTGTTTCATGTGTGTCATAATTGTTTTTCGTAGATTGTTTAGTTATAAATTAGACCGCAAGTTTTCTCGTTTTTGTAGTCGACTATACGGTGTGTTGAAGGCTGTACGGTTGCCTATGATTGCTTACATCCACTGCATTTAAACTTTGATGGATAGTTGTCTCATTGGTAATCACACCACATCTAACTCTATTTCAATTTCTATCTTGTGTTTTGTATGATGTAACATTATTTATCTTTTGTACGCATACTCCTGAGCCCTCTTTTGAGACGCCCGAGCAAAAGCCCTTGATCCGTGATAGAAAATTTAAATAGTAACTCATATAAGTTAACTCGAATTTCAACTCGAAATTTTAATTTAAATGAGACTTAAATTCGAGTCTAACTTAAACTCTGCCTCAAAAGGTGACTCAATTCAAAGTTAAAGTCGAATTGTGACAAAAAAAAAGTTCAACTCGAAACTCAATGTTAACTAGAACTTTTATTCTAATAATGGCTTGTAACTCAAAATCAAAGACGAACTCAAAGTTTAACTCGAACAGTAACCCGAACTTTTATTTCAACTCTAGATCGATGGATGGTAACACTCATCCAAAGCAAATAAAACATGGAAATCTATTTAAAAATAGAACTTGTTTTTCCGAATTGGTCACGTGGTTTTACCTCATCAAGTAATGTGATAACCACATCAAAGAATGACAGGACCACATCAAATACTAAAAATAACACATCATGTAGTGTAAAATCGTCGAATGTTGAAACATCATCACGTAATGTTAAAGCCATATAAAGAATTGGCAAATCGTCATTACGAAATAACAAAATCACATCAAATATTGAAACAACTACATTACGTCAAGTCACATACACATAAGGTAATGTTAAAACCACATTGTCCAATGACACAACCACATTAAACAATGGTGAAACCACATCGAGTAATGACAAAACTATATCAAGTCAATACGAAACCATATCGTGTAATATTGAAATATCATTAAGTTATGACTATTCCATATTGAGTTATATCAAAACATCATTACGTAATGTCAAAACCATAAGATGTAAAAACAACATATCATCAAGTAATAATAAAACAACATAACGTAATACCGGAGTTCGACATAAGACAGCTGTGGCGATCCATAGTAATGTACTATACTTACTTACATGATACTTTTGCGTATTTGTAACTTATAAAGTCCGATTGTTCTTGCGTTTATTTGGACTGTATTCCTGTCACGTAATGTTGTCATTTTAACGGTATTCTTAACGTTACCATATAAGCGGGAATTTGGGTAGCCATAAAACCAGGTTCAACCCGCCATTTTTCATAAAATGTCCTGTACCAAGTCAGGAATATGGCAATTGTTATCAAATAGTCCGTTTCAATGTAAGTTGGCGTTTGTTTTGTTTTTTTTTTTTTTTTGCAGTTCTGTTTTTTGCTGTTGTTTCGTTGTTTTCCTCTGCTAGTTGATGTGTTTTCCTCGGTTTTGGTTTGTGACCCGGATTTGTTTTCGCTTAATCGATTGATGAATATTGCACAGCGGTATACTACTGTTGCCTTTATTCATATCATTATATCAGATAATGAAATCATTGATTTGTTTGCACCTTAAGAGAACAAATTGAATTGACAGCCTTTTATGAAACTAATTTCTTCCGTCACCTAATTGTTGACACTCCAAATTGTACTCTTTGTCGTGAAGGAAGAAAAATTTAAAGATTTATATACTGTTGTTACTCAGATTAAAAGGTGATCTGATTACGTTATCACGTTGTTTTCAAGATAAAATCACAAAGAAAACCAATCAGTAACAGAAAAATTAAAAATAAATAAATCATTTTTTTCAAGTTTTTATACAAAACACCATGGGTTAGCATACAACTTCATCGAAATAATTATATATTTCGCATCATGCATTAATTAAGCAATAAAAATGTTTGTAGTTCTGTCTAACACGATCCTAACAAAGTACACCTCATGGCGAACTGGAACAACTAAAACAAATACGTATCCCGATAATCGCATTTTTGTTATGGATGTTTCGACTAGTCCAGTCACTTACGTCTAATCATGTCTAGTTTTTTAACGCCTAAAACGTGTTTGCATCCATGAAAGATAAGTACATCGTGATGTCTTGATGGTCAGACAAGTGTATTCATTGCAACCTTTATTAAAAACACGAAGACTGCCACACGATTGTATTGATCAATACGTTAATCACAATTGATATTTTATTAAATGTAAAGGTAGTTGCTCTGTTTAGAAACACAATCAATAACCTTTGGTTTTTTTTTTTACCTAAGAAAGACGAACGTTGGTAGTTGAATGAACCCCAAAATGGATTTACGTATTGCTCAGCAAATGAACTGAAATTGGTGCATTTTTTTATTATGACTCTCTTCCCAATTTGACATCTATTAATGTAAAAGCGAAATCCCGTTAGTCATGACACGATTTGTGAAATAGCCAAAAAAATTGTATTAGAGATTGTTCTCTAATTCGTTCCACCGGATCAATCGAAGCATGTTTGAAGTGTTTTGTAATTCGATTGATATGAACTTTTAACATATTTTTGATCTAAAAGTCCGACAGAGGCATTATGAAAAAACGGCTGAAATAGAAACTGCTTATGTTTTACGTCACATGCACGTATTGGTCGATCAATACAAGGTTTAGGTGTTTAATATTACTAGTAACATGTTTTCACAGTCTTAGATATATGTATACAATATATGTATTTGTCTGATTTGAAATATTACCGATTGTTAATTTTTTGAGTGTGGATTCTAATGGCGGATGAGGCATGAACCTTTTAAATGTTCATGTCATTCACTTATTTTGATACTGACCTTGAGTTTTTCATTAAAACTGAATAAATGTTCTAAATGATGATTATAATTGTGGACCCTTTTCAACTTAAGGCATCGAAGTTGATTTTCTGGGATGCTGTACAAACTTTGTTATTTGTACTAATGATTGTATTATACTTACAAACATATCCACATGCATAAATATATTCATATCTCATTGTTCCTATTTAAGTAATTTTTACAAATATGTGTGCTTACCTTACATAGCAGTAGAAATATAAATATCATACATTGCATCCATGCAAATAAATAACGACAGAAAAAAGAAAAAAAAAAGAAAGGAATTATGTTTATGTTTCCTCATTTAATTGAATTTATCTATTACATCTTTTTTTATATTGAATATCTAGATTTGTTACGATAGTGTGTACAAATTATACTAAAAACAGTGTGTGGACTATGCATTTAAATTGTTGTCTAAGCCGTTTAAACAAACGTTGGGATTCCTGGTAAGAACAACATTCCATACCTCATTTACTTTATTTGGATCTATATCTGTTCTTCCTAATAACAACTGAACTATGTCGCGTTGTCCATTTATAACAGCCCAATGTAAGGGAGTGTTACCGGACTGAAATAAAAAGGTTGACATTTTCATAGTATGTAAACAAAAGTATAAAAATGAATGATTTTTCCCAAATAATTTGATTATGAAATAAATTATAATCATTCACTTAACTCCAACAATACGCTAAGTAAACTTCTGAATTTGGAGATGTTTTTATTATAACTCACAATTCTTCCTCACCATTGTTAGGTATTGAACTCACTTATTTTGCTCAAACAAATATGTCCATAATATATAAAATTGAGAACGGTAACGGGAAATGTGCCAAAGAGACAAATACCCGACCAAAAGAAGAAAACAGCCAAAGGCCACCAATGGATCTTAAACACAACGAGATAATCCCGCACCCACAGGCGGGCTTCAGCTGGCCCCTTAAAATAAGTATACTAGTTCAGTGAAAATGGACGTAACACTAAAATCCGAAACATATAAATGAACCAAAAATAAAAACATACATCAATAACAAAGGCCAGAGGTTCCTGACTTGGGACAAGCGCAAAAAAGTGGCGGGGTTAAACATGTTTTGTGAGATTTCAACCCTCCTCCTATACCTCTAGCCAATGTGAAATAAAATAAACACACCAACACGTGCAGTAAAACTCAGTTGAAAAGAAGTCGAAGTCCGATGTTATATAAGGTTAAAAGAAGAATTTTAGCAAAATGACAATTATGAACATAAATTTAGAAAAGAATTCTAGCAGTTACTGACATGCCAGTTCCAGACCACAGTTAAAATGATTAAAGAATATGTCTTCATCATATGAAAATCAAGTAGCACAATCCCTCTTGTAAAGGGGCTGAGTATCATATCATCATAAAATATATACGAGAAGAACATAACTCGTATCATGCCAATAACTGGTTTTAGAATAAATATGTGTATTCCCGACACAAAGACCAAATGAGTGAATCAAAATTAAGTAAAAAAATGCCATCTTCAATGACTTGACAACAGTATCGTAACTATATCCCTTCTAAATAATATTTTTAAAGGTTGAGTTAGCTGTTGACGTGAATGATGACATTTGATGTGCTTTGTATAAAATATTTCCATAAAAGATGGGATGTGAAATACCTGAACGTATGAGATGTCTGCATGTTGATTTATAGTTACGAATGATGCCCTTGTACCGATGATAAAATTTAATGAATGTTTTGACAAGTTTGTGATATCGAAAACGCTGGTGTAATAATTTTTCAGTAATACTGAGACTGCTCTCGTTAAAATCAAATACAGTGTTACATAAACGAGCGAATCGTTAAAATTGAGATATATAAACACCATAAAATGGTGGCAATGGAACGTCATAATTTTTGTATTGTTTTTCATGTTTCCTTTGTTTTTGGCGTGTCCTGCATCCTTTGCATTGGAAGTTTTCCCATATTGTTAGCATGTTCTATATCTTCTACAATAGTTCTAACTTCAACATCTATAACTCAGTTAATAATACTTGAATTCAATTACTATATGTATGAGTACTCCAATTGATGATTTGAGTACTAATGATGACACCCAAGAGGACAATATATCATCCATATTTTTCTTAAAATGTCCTGCACCAAATCATAAAAATATGGCAGTTGTTATCAAATAGTCCGTTTCTATGTACTGTGAAAGTATTTTTATTCGTGGGTATCAATTTTCGTGGTTTCAGCAAAAGCTACATGTTCGTGGGTTCTTAAATTCGTTGATTTTAGTTGAAAAAAAAAATCGAGTGACGAATTGGAAGACTTCAGAATCGAATATTTGTGATATTAATCATATGTTGTTTTATAATGATTTGTGGTGTATTGTTAAATAAGGTGTTCATTTTCACTCACTTGTTCTTCCTTCATTAATAACAAATTCTCAATATTTTGAATTGAAGAATCAGTTATTATGACATAGAAAAGCAAGCCCAAAATGAAATCAGTATTTTTTTTTTTTTCTTATGAGAATTATGAAAAAAGGAACATTTTATTATCGCATATCATCATCAGATATCTGACTTTCATCGATAACAAAATATTTCTCATGAGAATTAAAATGTTAACAGTCGTACATTTTAGATTTTTTAAAGATTAAATGGGTAAAATCCGGTCTGAAGTTGTACAAAAAAAATGTATATTTTGTTCATAGTACGTTGGTTTATATGACCGTATCCATGTAATCAACCTACATGGGGATCTTTCCATGTCTGGAATTGGACAACAGTTATTATATTCGTTGGACAGTTAAATTCGTGGATAAAGCCATCCACGAAAACCACGAAAATTGATACCCCACGAATAAAAGTACTTTCACAGTATGTTGGCGTTTGTTTTTGATGCAGTTCTGTGTTTCTGTTGTTCTGTTGTTTTCCTATTGTAGTTGTTGTGTTTCTCTCGGTTTTAGTGTGTAACCCAGATTTGTTCTCGCGTAATCGAATTATGACTATTGAACAGCGGTATACTACTGTTGCCTTTATTTAAGTATATAAGATTGTGCCAGTTTTACAGTGCGTGAACAATTCTTGAACGTATGTCGATTACTCCGCTTTATTTGATTTGTTATACTGAGTCAATTAGTTATTCAACCAGAAGAGTTTGATTTAACTTGATCATTTAATGATTTTTACATTGCAGTTTGAATTATAATCTGATCATTCTAAAATCAATTGCAATAACAAATATAAAAAGAACACAGATAAGGTGCCGTGTTAAACTTTAGGTATAACGAGCTGTGTACATCATAATGGGTTTCTCTTTGGATTTCTTTTTGCACTGTTTTACTGGATAAGTAATCATATATTTTCTGTACGTCTGCACATTGCTGTCGTTTTCAATATTTTCTGAACATAATTCTTACATATTTTTACACAATCATTGTAAGCCAACAGATCAAGTTCCCTATATTGAAAACATTACATCTTTTGAATTTTCATCCAATACAATTAGAAGTACGGGAAAATATATTGATAAAATGCCTAAGACTAGATAGGTCTTTCAGTACTATATGCAAACAAATTGATGAACAAATTGGTTTGACATTGATTTTGATGCTTGTCAGAGCTGATTTAACAAAGTTTGACAGTTTTGCTAAAAACAACATTCCTTACACGATTTTCTTTATTTGGATCTATATCTGTTTTCTCTAATAACAACTGGACTATGTTGAGGTGTTTAGCATTGACAGCTGAGTGTAAAGTAGTGTCCCCATCCTGAACAAAAATAAAATAGTAATACTGTTGTAATCATATGAAGGAATACAAAGACATCATTCAAAAATTTTAAAGAACTTTTTATATATATTTCATTTCTCTTGAAACTATAAATATGCATTAAGTTAACAACTTCTGTACATAAAACATGCTAACAGTGTCTAAATTGACAAAGATGGCCAGTTTCCCATCCGAAGGTAAGTGGTTTATATGTTTTTTCCAGCTTCTTGCATGAAATTAAACTGATGGCCATGATGTACCCAAATTCTTTAAACGTGGCGTTAGACACCAACACACAAATAAACAAACACTACCTTGGATGTCTTATTGCAATCCTATCACACCTTCTTTATGCAAAGAGATCAGAATATTAGAATACTTTAACATCATTTTTCTTTTTGATACATAACGTTATCTTCTTTTTTGTCAAATTTTAAGAACATATTAGGAAATGGGGACATATTATAATGCTAACTTGTATTTCGCTATTTCCAGTTCTGCTCTTCCATTTTCAGCAGCCATATGGAAAACAGAACTGAAGTTATGATATATAAAAGTTGGCATGTTCAAAGTTTCTTCGCAATTCATAGAAGTGCACGAACCTACATGATATAATGTCGCTATTCACATTTTAAGTAAAGGTAAATCATACATAGACTAAATAGTGACTTTTAAAAAGTGGGAATAGGAGGAAGACACCTTGCATTCATACAATATAAAAGTGGACATGTTCACAGTTCTTATGCAGAAGCATTAAAATGCACGAATCTAAATGATATACTGTCGTTGTTCACAATTTAAGTAAAGATGAATCACACATAACATTAATTAAATACTATCTAAACATAGACATCGTCTTGAATTAGGCAATGGTGAAAGCAAACATTTTCCAAAAAAAAACTAAAAGATTGGGAAAATGTAACTATCTCATTCGATATTTCAAATGAGGCCAACTTTTTACAATATCGAAATGGATACAAAGACGCAATGAAAGCTGTCAAAAGTTTACAGCAGAAACAAACAAATTGCTAACGTCTGCGTCAATTGCGCATTGTGGAAAGTTGTCTAATTGGCAATCATATCGTATTTTATTATGTCATATAGATCAGAATATGTATATATTGAACATCATTTGTCTTGTGTTACATTAATCTTATTCCTGTTTTCAAACCTTACGTACATTTAGAAAACACATATAATATTGACAATGTTTGCATTGCTATAAAGTTTGATTGCTGTCTCGAACGATTAAGCAATTTTACTATTACACCTATTCAATCATTCCATATTGGATTCTTATTGGATTAGCATCTACTAATAACAATCTGATAACTTCCCGTTTTGCTCTTTTATTTGCCCTGTGTGTATGGTGTAGTTGCATTCATACAATATAAAAGTTGGCATGTTCAAAGCAGCAATAAAATGCACGAACCTAAATGATATACTATCTAGAAATATAATTAAATACTATCAAAACATTAACATATCGAATATGAAGGTAAGATGTGATAGCGAAGTTGTCTTTATCCAGAATTGTGGCATGTTAAAAAAGCAAAATAATTCCACAATTAGAACGTTATGAAAATTGAGCTAACTAGTCCAATATTTCAAATGAGGTAAACTTTATACAGAATAAGTATGAAGTTAAAGTTAGTGATTAAAGAGAAACTTTCAGATTTGAATTTCTAACTCCGAGCAAAATTCAAAACTAAAAATCCCTAACCAAATGGCAAAATCAAAAGCTCAAACACATGAAACGAATGTATAATAACTGTCATATTCCTGACTTGGTAAAGAAATTTCCGTATTTAGAAAATGATGGATTGAACCTGGTTCTATAGCTAGCTAAACCTCTCACTTGTATGACAGTCGCATAAAATTCCATTATATTGACAACAATGTGTGAACAAAACAAACAGACATAATAGATAAAAATGTAAAAGATAGGGGTACAGCAGTCAATATTGTGTGATAATCTTAACCACTATAAAACTAAACAAATATGTCAACTAAGAAAGACAAAAAGGCAAATAAACAAAGCACATAAGAAAAAAAAAACAAAAGACAAGGATACAAACATTTACCGTAGCACAATAACACTATGACGGGATGTTTAAGTACCGAGCCTGGCCAAAAATAAACTAAACAGTAAACGTAATGATTTACAAAGACAAATAAAAGAACACTATAACACGTTATCCAGATGATAAACAACGTCAGTACCTAGAATCTATACTTCAAGACCATCGTGTATTATTTGTGAAGTTGATAGGAAATATTTATCAACAAGGTATTTTCCGATGATTATTTTTTTTTTAGAAAAAGGACGAGACGTTCTTTGACATAACCCTAATTCATCAGTTTTCATTTTGTTGTTTGATATTTGACCCCAAGCATCAATCTTTATCTAGGTCGGAATGGAACTGTTAGGATGAAGTCCTGTGGAGCACGCCACATTAATCTAGGAATTTGTAGATCCGCACTGGTTATATATATATATATATGTTAACACTTTACGACTCATTACTTGAAGAAATAAAGTATTGTATGTCGAGCACTTTTAACACAAGACCACCAATAAGATATCATAGTACTTTAATGACACATAAGGAAAGAAGACAACACTGCAGTAATAACGACGACATTTAATAGCTTTAATAGGTTCAACACTTCAATAAAACATTCATTAATTTTAAAGTTCAAAATTTGAACATGAAATGTAGTGCCAAATTGAATGCGTATGAACAGTTTCAATATATTTTTTAATGCATAAATGTCTAAAAATAAAAAAAAAGCAGCAATTGATTCAGATGAATTTTGTGAAAACGAATCCGCAAATTCACCTAGTTGCAATGCAAGTAAAGTAGAATAATCCTGTTCACATATATGGAAAAAAGGTCGGGACAAATTCATCAAAATATATGTCATGTTAGGGTCATCTTTAGAATGTTTTCCAAACTTTTTCTTTTTAAATTCACAGTATAAAACAACGTTATAGGGTAATTCTTAACATGTTACCAAATAATGTACCAAAGCTGCAGCTTTGCGAATATGAGTATTAACCGCATCAATTGAGAATGGTTACCGATTTCTTTACAAAACTAGATTATGTTGGAAGTGTTTTGTCTTTCAAATACAAATTAATTAATATTTTTCAATGAAAAAAAAAAAAAAAAACATTGAAAAGTTAGGGTATTGTATATTCGACAACAATGAATATCTCTAAATAGCATTTTGAATAAATAGATATGTAACACTCCCAAACGTGTCCATCTCCCCAAACGTGTCTATTCTGCCCAAACGTGTCCTTCAAATCATAAATCGCTCAAACGTGTCCGATTTCACATCCCCAAACGTGTCCGATAATTGTTATTCGCCAAAACGTGTCCAGATAAAAACGCCACAACGTCTTAAAACTCTTAGCGCCAATATAACTCCGTGGAGTCAAGAACGTTTACGGCAATTCAATGGCGATAAAAGACGTCGGGTTCGTTTGAATTCTTAAAAAAATAAAAGTAGCTACCCAAAGAAATCTGGAGGAAAGTTTAGTAAGCCGTATAGACAAATGTTCAAGACATGCTAGACTGTGCAAAGTGACTTCTGCTTTCAAAAAAATAGACACCCGGTTAAAAAAAGAATCCCACAATAAAAAGTTTTTTTTACTTGCAGCGGTTTTAATAATGTTTTATATAAAGTTCAGATCGAGGTATTTCACAATTAAAAATTTGATATATTTTATCTTGTAAATTTTCACGGTGCTTCACTGTTATTAAAGTGGTAATTTATTAACAGTAATTTGTTCAACGCCGGTTATTTTTATTAAGTATAATGGCAAGCTAAATTTGCAACACATAATTAATTATTGAATGTTGATTGCTTAATGTCCAGTGGCAAATATGTCATGCGTATTTAGAAAAAAAAACATAAACATTGCAATTTATTAGTTTTGTACAGTTTAAATAATTGTTTACTAAATGGATTCTATTGTACTAATATTCTTAGATGATACCTAAGTGTCTATATAATGTATGAGGGTATTGTACGACCTGTTTCATGCAGAAGTGGTTCCTGTGATTTTAAAATGGAGACTTTACGGTTTCATATAAACCGGACACGTTTGGCCCTTTTTTAATTGAATGGACACAATTGGGCGCTTATAAACAGAACACGTTTTGGCGCCCTTTAGCTACGACAAATGTTTTGCAGTTCAGCGACGTCATATGGACACGTTTTGGGGAATCGGACACATTTGGGGGGATGGACACGTTTCTGAGTGTTACAGATATATGCACTAATTTATTATTTAAACTTTAATGGGTATTATTAAGTCTCTTAAATATTCACTTCAGGTAGGTTTATATGTATATTTGGTACATGAGTTATTGCTTTCTTTTTATTTTTAATTGAAAAAAAGTGAACCTAATTTATTGATTTTGATCAGACTCGTGCAATTATAAGAAACAGATAACTGATATATGCTGTTCTACAGAATACAGAAGGAAAGGAATTGAACGGGTTTTGTTTTTAATTTGAAAAAAAAACATTTGCTTATCCATAATAGACATTGTTTTGTTTTGTTTTCAATCTGTAAAATATGTTGAGTGTAGGTGAATTTAAATATATGTGATAATGTTTTTAATCTGTAAAATATGTTGATTTTTGGTGAATTTATTTAATTGCGATAACGTTTTTAATCTGTAAAATATGTTCAGTTTTAGTGAATTTAATCAATTGTGATAACGTTTTTAATCTGTAAAATATGTTCAGTTTCGATGAACTTAATTAATTGTGATAACGTTTTTAATCTGTAAAATATGTTCAGTTTCGATGAACTTAATTAATTGTGATAACGTTTTTAATCTGTATAATATGTTCAGTTTCGGTGTATTTAATTAATTGTGATAACGTTTTTAATCTGTATAATATGTTCAGTTTCGGTGAATTTAATTAATTGTGATAACGTTTTTAATCTGTAAAATATGTTAAGTTTTGGTGAATTTAATTAATTGTAATAACGTTTTTTAATCTGTAAAATATGTTGAGTTTTGGTGAATTTAACTAATTGTGATAACGTTTTTTCAATCTGTAAAATATGTTGAGTTTTGGTGAATTTAATTAATTGTGATAACGTTTTTTCAATCTGTTAAATATTTGGAGTTTTGGTGATTGTGTGTCATATGAGACAGAAGTAATTTACATATTTCAAATGGACCTTTTGCTTCTTATTATGAATTGTTGATTAAAATTAAGTTGCACATATTAAATGAGTATCAAAATAACATGCTGATGAAATTTAAATTTGAACACTGTTTTGTTCAAAGCCGATACATAGAGCCCGATGTTTAACGTGCTGATAAATATTTTAAAAGGATGTGGGGACAATCTATACTATCAATTATGTAAAGGGAAGTAGCGACTGTTATTAGTTTAATGTGAATTGAAAAATTATTTTCTAAAAGGTGGAACTAACCTTCTCAGTTATATCGTGGTAGCGTGTTCGCGTCGAGTGCGGGAGGTCGCGGGTTCGAACCCCGGCCGTGTCAAAACAAAAACTTTAAAATGGGTTGTTGCTGCTTCTTCGCTAAGCACGCGGCAGTAAGGAGTAAGAGCAAAGACTGGTCGGCTCGGAGTCAGAATAATGTGTCCGGATACGGTGTCATGTCTCCCTGCGGACTGTTATTTCGTGAACTAGCACGTTAAAAATCCAGCACAGCGTGTCGGTCTAGTAATAAGCAGGGTTAATATTCATATTACATTAACATGTTCTCGTCCTGAATATGAATATTAATTTGCTGCTGGACGTTAACCAGCCATCCACCATCATCATCTAAAGGTGGAACTATGAATCAAATGTTTAAAAAATAAAGCACTGCTATTTTTTATTATAGTATCCATATGTAGTAACTATACAATAAGGATGTGTTGTTATCATAAATTCAAGAAAAAATCCTTTTTAAAAGTGTATTTACTATAAATATTGCGAGGAAAACTGCAAGATGTGGAATTTTGATCTAAAAATGTTTAAATACGTAGGACCCTAGTAAATTGCAAAGCATTTTGTACGAAAACCCAAGTAAAGACATTAGGCTTATAATTTGGTACGCCAGAAGCGCATTTCGTCTACATAAGATTGATATGTGGCTCTCGAATCAAAATAGTTGGAAGGTCGAATCAAGAACGAAGTTGACGAGCACTGCTTAAAAAACAACCAATTCCCCAAAACACATGTCCCTATATGGCTATGGTCATCAAAACATGATGAGTTAAAAAGATTTCAGGTTCAGATGAAATAACTAGAGAGAAATTTCTAAATGGTCTAAAATATATCAGCATATAGGTGTACAAATACATGTTCAAATAAAAGTAGCCTTTTTGATACTCCAAATTGTACTTTTTGCCAGGGAGGAAATAAAAATATTTGGATACTCTATCACGAAGCTAAGTCTGATTTGCCATAAATCTTCAAATTATACCGGTTTCAAACTTACACAAATAAAAAGTATACAAATCCTTTATCATGTTTTAATACAAAACACCATGCTTACCATCCAACTTGAGTCGAAATTTGTAAATATTTTGCACCATGCACCAATAAAGCAGTGAAAAAATGCTTCAATTTTTTTTCTAATATAACGTCCTACATTTTCATGTACAAACTCAACAAACTAGTCTGTTAAAAAGTCATTGACCTTGATATGCAATAAGAGAAACATTCATTTGTTTTTTGTAATCTTTTAAAGTTCATTCCTACCATTATTTTCAGAATTAAGGTTTAATAAACAACTTTATGCAATTTTAATTTTTCTCGTTATGAACGCTCGTCTAAATATATCTCCTGCTTTAAAAGACAGATATAATTGTAAGATCTGTTCATTCGTTATATCTAATTGACAGTATAAACTAATTGTCATCATTTTCCGTCCGTCGTCTGCCAGTCTTTCCGTAAACTTAAAAACAAAATATCATTTCCTCTCAAGTAGAATATACATATATATTGCAAAAAGTAAAATAACAAAAATACCAAACTGCAAGGAAAATTCAAATCGGAAATTCTCTTATCAAATAGCAAAATCAAAAGCTCAAACACACCAAACGAATGGAAAACAACTGTCATATTCTGACTTGGTAGAAAATGGTGGATTCAACCTGGTTGTATAGCTAGCTAAACCTCTCACTTGTATGACAGCATAAAATTCCATAATATTGACAATAATGTTTGAACAAAACAAACAGAGTGACATAATAGGTACAAATGTCAAAATCATGGGTACAGCAGTCAACATTGTGTTATATATAATCTTAATCACTATAAAAACAAATAAATATGTCAACAATGTAATAGCAATTTTCATTGGATATGTATACAAAACTATATCTTGAGTCATTCGAGTGGGAACGTTATCATTTAATCAAATTGTAAACAATCATGTTATTGCTTTGTAAAAATAACGTATTCAATTCCTTGTAGATGTTTTTACTTTGAAAAGTCTACCTTGGAGTAGTAACGTTATTTGCGACAACAAATTAGTTTAAAAACAAGCATTAAATTTGAACTACCGTCAATTGTGGTCCATCGAAAGAAAATCACCATAGCGGATTATATAATTTGATATCATCATTTGTTAATTGTTTTCATTATTGCTTAGTTATGTACCTACTTATATTTACGGATTTATTTCTTGATGGTGTTTGGACTTGATAAGTGTCATGTGATAGAAAGTGATCCCTAACATATACGTCAAAAGCTGATTGTTGTGTATTTTCTTAGAAACAACAGCTATGGTATAGCAATTCCTCATAAAAACTGTCATCACATGTTTTGGTCGGTTTTGTTGTGTATGTTTAAGAGGTTTTGTTTGTGTAGTTTTGAGGAACCCTTTTTTTGGGGGGAGGGGGGTTACTTATCCAGTGGGAGAGGATTTTTCATGTTTCTTTCAGATATAGTGTTTTTAGTGTTCTTCCATTCAATGAGACATGATTTTTAAATTATAATGTTTTGCCGATGATACGTCCGAATTTTTTAATCAAAGTCAACAGCCTTTAAGGAAATTTTCCCTGAACAAGATTGGTATACAATATCTTTGAGTTTAATAAATTCTTTAAACATGTTCGTAATTATAATTTGAAATATAGCTGAGATATTTTATGCACAAACTTTGGTGCTCGACACTGTAACTTTTTTAGATGTTGTGTTTTATTATAATGTGGATTTAAATAAACTTAATGGTTAAACAGGTAGCAAGACATTTTTGGAAAGTAAATAAAAACTTGTCCACATTTTTTTTCATTTAATTAATTACAATGTAATAGTATAATAAAATGAACAATTCGCGTCTTGCAAACCTTGCTGTAAAGTGCTATGCATATGTGTTTATATATTTTTCAATTCATTTATTCCGTAATCGCCAAATTGTTTGTTATTAATAGTTCTAAGGACTTAAGATGTGCATGCAGTTACTTGTGAGAGATGATATACTTTTTTGTAGTTTCAATCGGCGTGACAAATAGGATATAAGTCCAAGTTCGGGTAAAACCGACTGGAGCAACGTTTGTATGGTGATTTGTAAAAAAAGAGGCGAAAGATGCCAAAGTCGAAAATTAACTGACACCGCTACGGCTAAAAAAGAAAAAGACAAACAATAGCACACAAAACACAACATAGAAAACTAAAGACTGAGCAACACGAACCAACCAAAAACTGGGGGTCATATCAAGTGCTCCGGAATGGTAAGCAGATCCTTCTCCACATGTGGCAACCATTATGTTGATCAAATAAGTGAAAACCCGGAAATAAGTCTAAATAGGTAGTCGCATTCGGGGGAAAGGGGACGGGATTGTTGTTACGACATTTGGAACATATCCGCTATCATCTGTGAAACAGATATTTGCATAACGGTCAACCTACTCGTGATGGCGTCCGTAAAATTTACGGAGGGATGACTTCAACTTCACCACTTAGAATTCTTGGTTTAATAGCTTCCTTGTGATTAGCAATCCTCCATCAAGGAAATCATGATAGGAAATACACGCCCTGGAATACCGTATCAACTGGGAGATATATACTCCGTATGCAGGCGCTGCTGGAATGTTGCTACATAGAAATTGAAATTTCACAATTGGGAAGCTGAAATTATTTTTTTTGTCGTAAAGTTTTCAACCGACCCTCATTGTCAATTTCTAGATGTAGGTCAAGGTATTAGGCAGACTTAACTGTATCTGGTGTATCCTATATCCCAAGTTCGATGGGATAGATGCGTTCAACATAGTCTCCAAATTTTGACATATTTAGGTAGAGAACATCATCTATATAGCGGAAAGTAAAGTTAAAGGATACTGCTAACTTCTTTTCTTTTTTCCTCAGAAGTTCCTGTATGAAGTCAGCCTCATATGAATAAAGGAACAAGTCGGCAAAAACAGGAGCACAGCTGGTTCCCATGGAAATGCCAATTGTTTGTTGAAAAACACGTCCTCAAAACGTAACAAATATGTTGTCAATTAAGAAATCCAGCATCTTGATAATATCAGTTTCAGATAATGTTTTGTTTGAATCAGAGTGATTTTTAACACGGTAGGATGTATCCCTCCCTAAGATAAGATACTTGTATCTACGTTTGAAATTATTTTTTATGAAACAAAACAAGACCATTTTTTTTTTTCGATTTGTATTTTAGTTCGGAATGAGGAATACTTGTTTAAAGTGTAGAAAAGTAAAAGGTGTCAATACTATTGCAAGATAAAAGAGTCTTAGGTTGTATATACTCTGAAAGATCTTTGGAATTTTTCAGTACCCACATCTGATTCACTCCACCTCTAGAATAGTGATTGCACAATAACCTTGACGCCCGGCATTCATTGCTGATAAAATTGATGTTAATAATTAATAAAGAGGTTTCGTGGATCACTTGGAAGACCCAGCAATATAGTTAAGGTATCCAATAAGGTGAAGGAAGATCTAGTTCTTCATCTTCGGCTGAAATTCCAAAGGAATATAGAACAGACCTATGATTATCAAGGATTTCCTCTTAGGAAAGTGTCGTGGGAATGTATGTTGAGTTTTCAAGTGATTGGTCAATACCTAATTCATTCTCTCAGCAGTTTATGTAATGTTCTTTAAACACAAAAACGATGTTGTTTGGGACCTTATCTGCAGGCACAACAACATATTTGTCATGGAGGTATGACAAGTGTTTTGCAACATTTGGGTCTTTTAATATTCATATAGCATTCGTATTCACAAACCCATTCAGTTTCTTAATTCCGATTTGTATCAACGACCACACAGCCCTAATCCATTCGGAAAGAGTATCAACATCTTCTTTCTCGCGTTTATCCAGCGACACACACACTTCGTAATTCTATTAAGATGTTTTTGTGTACTGTCCTTAATTATTTTAGTTATTGGTTGTTATTCTATGGTTAACATGTCGAAATTTACTATCATATTATTTATGTATTTCTCTATCTTTGGTGTTTTTGCATTTATTTGTACTGTGTTCCCATCATGTAATGTTGTCATTTTAGCGGTATATTTAACATTGCCATAAAGCGCAGAGGTTTGTCTAGCCACAAAACTAGGTTCAACCCACCATTTTTTCTAGAAATGTCCTGTACCAAGTCAGGAAAATGGCTATTATTATCTTATAGTTCGTTTCTGTGTGTGTTGCATTTGAGTGTTTCTGTTGTGTCGTTGTTCTCCTCTTATAGTTGATGTGTTTACCTCAGTTTTAGTTTGTAACCCGGATTTGTTTTTTCTCAATCGATTTATGTATTTCGAACAGCGGTATACTACTGTCAAACCGCAAACCGCAAAAAGAGACAGAACATTGCAATCAGAGCAAAAACAAATTTTATACCGTATACTTTAAATTGAAAAAAAAGTGTTGTTAAAATAGAACAATATAAGTAGTTCTAAAAAAGCTTGCATACATTTGTCAAAATGTCAACCTATAACAGCACTGTGTGAAGGAGTATTTCCAAACCGAAATAGAAGGTTTAACTTTCAAGCTATTTATAAACAAGTATAGACAATATACAACTGTGTCTAATTAATTTGATTATGAAACGTATAAATAACCAAATGTTTAGTTAACATATGAAAGCAAAAGTATCAAAACAACATCGAAAGTAAGGTAAATTAAAAAAGGGGGATTTCAATATAACAAGAAAAAATCAAACGCTCGACTATATCAGCCAAAGGAACGAAGTAAAAAATGTTTGCGTCATAAAACTTTGGTATTAGATGATATATTATTGCGCCACTGCAACATCAAAGTGTTGCTAACTTGGCTATCGTGCGGACGTGGTTTGTCTTGATGTGCAACTTCTAACGAAGATATTTATAAAGTTATATTAAGTCAATGTGATTGACTTTTACATATATATTGTTTATAATAAATAACAGTATATGTCTTTATAAAGAAAATTTTTAAGCAAGTAAAGATTGAACAATTTTGTTTGTCAAACGAGATTATTCATTTGACAAATATGGCGAACGCTATGCTGAACAAGGAGAAAGTAGAAAAACTCCTAAATCTTCTTTTGTAGATGATTTATATTGGTTGAATGAAGAAGAACTTGCATTAGAAGGAAAGGGTAAAGGTTCGGCTAAAAGAATATGCTCACAAACTATTGTTTAAAGTAGGTACAGGTAAAAGTCAATAACAGGAACGCTAACGGGAAGATCGTCGCAAAACAAGGGCCATGAGGTGTCCGCTAGTACTTCAGATAGCAATTAGAAATTATCAATTTAATTTAAAGGAAGCGAAATATAATGATATAGAAATTGAAAAAAAATGTCAAAAGTGAATGTTATTCATGTAGTTGAATCTGAAGTAAATGAATTTATTTCCTCAATTTTTGTAGGACCAAAAAAAAAAATGGCGAATACAGAATGATACTTAATTTGAAAGAATCAAATACACACATTCAGTATCAACATTTCAAAATGGATACTTTTGAAAGCGCTCTAAATTTAATTAAAGAAAACTCATCAATATCAAGTGTAGATCTTAGACATGCTTATTATTCTGTGAATATTGTTGAACAGCATAGAAAATATTTAAGATTTGTTATGAAAGGAAACTATTTTCAATGTTCATGCTTACCGAATGGTATAGCTATGATATCAAAGCTTTAGACAAAAATTATGAAAGTTGTATATAGTTTGCGTAAAACAATGATAATTACTTTACCAGTTGAAAAACAAAACACTATAGCTAAAGAAAGCTAACAATTAAAAAACATAAATAAATGTAAAATTAGAGAAGTAGCTAGAGTACTTCCGTTACCCATATCTAGTCTCCCCGGTTAGCACTATTACCGAAAAAAAGAGACAGACAAAACATTTTTTATTTTTGATTTTGATTCAGAAATGTTTGTAACATCAGAAATGAAACAAGACCTGGAGTGGTGGTCAGAAAACATTTACATCAAAATAGGAAATTTAATAGAGATAACCCAAAGGTTACAGTTCAGACAGACGCCTTAAATTAAGGTTGGGGAGCATGTTTAAGGAACAAAAACTGGTATCAGATAGAGCAAAGATAAATATTGTAATCATATCAATTGTTTCGAAATATTAGCAGAAAACACAACTACTGTAAGCTATATAAACAGTATGGGTGTTATAAAGTCAATTGAATACAATAAAATTGCTAGAACAATTTGAATTCGGTGTATTGAACACCAGCTTGGGTTTACAGGTACTCACATACCGGGATAGTTAAATACAAAAGCCGACGTTTCTCAGTCGAGAAATTTAAATGATCAGATCGAATGGCAAGTGAATAAAATAAAATTGAAATAGTACGTTTATTACGGAATAAAGCAGAAATAGATTTATTTGATTCACATCTTAATACACAGTTACTAATTTTTTGGTTTATGGAAAGCTGATCCAGATTCATCCTTTGTTGATGTTTTTATTCTTGATTGGGAAAATATTCATTCAGTTGTATATTTCCTCCTTTCAGCGTTATAGGATGATGTGTAAAGAAGATTATAAAAGACAAGCCAGACGTGTTATTTGTGGGACCATCTGGCTTAAGTTATGAAACTGTTAATAAACAATCCATACATAAAATAGGCGAAGAAAAAGATAGTGACACTACCGTACAAGGACTATCATTGAGAAAAAGTCATTGAATTTGATGATAAGTGGTCTATCCGGAAGCGATTACAAAACAGAGGTTCTTCAGAAAAAAAAACTTCCATTATTATAATGGCATCATTGAGATCAGGGACTTAAAAACAATACAAAAAATATATCAAGAAATATTTTGTTTTCCTGTCTTGAAAAAAAGAAGGATACTTTTCACAGGTCTGTAGAACTTGTTTTATAATTTCTGAATAGCTTTGTTTGATTTAGGATTGAGTTATTCAGCATTGAATAGTGCTAGGTCAGCACTATCTGCATTTGGTTTGACATTTGACAATCTGAATGTTGGAAAGCATCCACTTGTGATACGATTTCCCAAATGAGTATATCATTTGAGACCAATTGTACATACAAGTGTAAATATTTGGGATGTTTTTATTGTTTTGAGATTGTTTAGACACTTATCACCAGTTGCTGATATATCGGTGAAAGATTTAACTTTAAAACAGCTCTAATGAAGGGAACTTAAAAAGAGTAAAACACAAAATTCAAAATAACACAAGTCTGTATCTGTAGTAAATCTGTTTGGATAATGAGTACTGGATATCACTAGTGATCATGAAGAAAACAATGCAAGTGAATATTTTTAGCAAGTCAACATTGAATAATGTAATTCATAACAATAACATTGAGAATGGAAATGGGGAATATGTCAAAGAGATTCCTGGCCGGTGCCACATGTGGAGCACAAGGAGCACCTAATTTAATCCCAGTTCTTCGGTGAGTCTCGTGTTGCTCAGTCTCGTGTTTTTTATGTAGTGCCGGATTTTTTCTCTTTGTTGAAGACCTATTGGTTGCCTTGGGCTGTTTTCGGCTCTTTGTTCGGGTTTTTATCTCTTTGACACATTCCCCATATCCCTTGTCAATTTTCTATCAAACTAACATGTTAATGAGATTTGAATATGAACATTGTTTTTTTTTTTTCAAGAAAAATACTCGGAGCCGGATGTTTAACTTGCTAGTAAATATTTCGAAGAGGGACAGGGGACAATGTTTACTGACAAATATGTAAAGGGAGGAGCGATTGTTCCTAGTTTTATATGAATCAAAAAATGATTTTTTCGAAATGGTGAATCTAGGAAGCAAATATATAGAAATAAAATAAAAAAATGATGAGGAAAAAATGATGTATGATTTCTACTGGAGTGAACAAGCCAATAAATTTTTGATTTTAATGCAACACCCTACCTGCAGGCTTAATTATGATTTTTCTTTTAGAGAAATGTTTAAACTTTAATTTTAGACTCGTCGTAGAATCGAAAAATGGTGCATTTTTTTTTTTTTAATTTGATGTTTAAGTTCAATAGTTGAGATTTCATTAGTGTTAAAAAATTTCACGAAGGGTTGTAAAAAGTCAGAAAATAATATCTGAATTATGAAATAGGCAAAAAATTCCTTTTTTAATGAATATTGAGTAAACAATATCAAGTCATTTTAGAGTCATTTTGAAAAAAAAGATGTAATTACCAAATACCAAATTTTAGGGAAATTCAGGTGGGCAACAAGATAAAGGCAGAGACGAAACAGGAAATTGCTTTCAATTGATATTGTTTTACATTACATGAACATTTAAAGATATATTTCTGAACTTTACGGTTTCATATAAAGATTCGAAGATAAGTTAGTTTCTGTTTAATTATATGCCAGCGGCAAATACTTCACTAGGTAACTGAATAAAATGGTTTAAATGAAGTACTGTTGGTTAGCGTATATTTTTCTGTTATCAGTATGGGTAGGAATTTTGACATCAGCAGCCTACTATAGACCCCTCAGAAAGAGTTGCTGCAAGGTTGCATTAACATGCAAAATGCACAAAATGATTAGAACACTGGGCTTCCTATTGTTAATTCCTGGGTTTAAACATTCCGCAAACTCATAAAGTGGTATCCATACTCCATGAGTTATATACTGTAATACATTTGTACAAAATTATTTTCAAATATGCCTGACTTTTACATACATTGTTCAGACATCGTTTTCATCGTCGTCTTCTTCAGAATCGCTTGGTGAGTAAGATGCTTCCTACATCCCGCATACACTCCACACGATCAAATACTTGTACAAGCCAAACTCTATGTGTTGCATACAGAGCTTTTATTTCAAGCTCTTTATCATTGCATGTACAAATAATGTCTTGAATGATCTCTGATGACATACGGTCCTCGAAGAAAGCATAGGCTAGAAACGTATTTTCAAATTTGAATTATGATAGCGTTTTGTAAAAGCCGACAGGAATGTGGACAGTGTTTTCAGTATTTTCTGCAGAAATTGGAAATGTATCTAAGTTTTGTCTTGAAATAAGTCGGGGAAACACGTTTGGGCTCTGCCTATTTCCACATATTCTAAGCAAGTGACATATCTTCGTACTTCAGAGTATGATGCACAAAAGCTATGGGAATTTAGATTGTCATTATCAGAAACTAAGTAAGTACCACTTGATATATTTATGGATTGCAATAACCTAGGAACTATTGAAACGGCTGAATGTAATGTTTCGTCTTCATTCATAGTTATTGTCTCAATTTCCGTTGCAATTTATGACAATATTTAGCCAGATAGATTTCAAATAGCTAGCTCCTTAAATGGCTTCTGACATTGATATATAAGTAATGAACCCTACATTAGATTCTCCCTGCCTTCTTGTTTTCGTATGAATGATTATTCATTGGTTTTTTTTTTTTTTTTTTTTTTTGGCTTAA
Source organism: Mytilus coruscus (assembly GCA_017311375.1). NCBI lineage: Eukaryota > Metazoa > Mollusca > Bivalvia > Mytilida > Mytilidae > Mytilus > Mytilus coruscus. The sequence goes on from CM029598.1 coordinate 93,275,577, forward strand.
ACATACGTCGTTTTCAATCCGTGAAGAAGGTATCAGCAACATTTTACCAAAGAAAAGATATGACAAAGGTTTTTTAAAATAAGCATATTTTCCTGGATGTCACAAATCAGGCAATGGGAAGCTTTCTTGTAAAACTAATTGTGTAGTGTATTGATGGGCATTGGTTTTAAAAATAAATTCTTGTAAAAAAATAGTGCTTTAATTCTAAATCTCGTTTGTTTTCCGATAATTTCATTAGTTTTCGGAGTCCTTCATCAGCTTCAGTATAACGTAGAGGGTTGTCGCGTTTGTACTATTTGCGCTTACAGAAAATGCAAGCAGTCCATTCAAAAGGTAAGGACATTATTCTGGTCAGAACTGACTAGAATCAACATGGTTGATCATCGGCATGGACAGAATCTGCATGATTATCTAAAATATCAGGCTCTGTTAACTTTTCTAAATTGACCATAATAGTGTATGATTTGTTACAAAATTTGTGATAATGATACCTTTCTATACCACCATCATCAAGGGAACTATACAAACTTCATGGAGTCGGTGGTACACATCCTCTTTGCTTGTATTCACACAATTACACAGTCTTTTGTTCCTTTTGCAGTTAGACAGCAACGGGTTTGACTTGCTTAAATCAGATATATAATTAAAAAATTCTAGTTGTTTGAAACACGGCATCGTTTAGCTTTCGAAGATGTCTGTAGTTTACTGGACTGCTTGTATTTTCTACAAGCGCAAAAAGTACAAACGCGACAAACATCTACGTTATACTGAAGCTGATGAAGGACTCCAAAAAACTGATAACATTATAGTGAACACACCATGAAATATCTTTCAGACAAAATATATCAGTCAAAAACTTTTAAAAACATTGTTCAATAAACATTTTATACGAAAATATCACTACTTTTATATTTGATTGACCGAAACACTAACAATGGTATATTGCAGTGCATAAGCGATTTGTCAATAAAAAGTAAATTTTCTTCGTATCGGGTGGAGAAATAGATCAGGAAATTCACTGAATTATTATGTCTACTAACAATATGTAAAAAAACGTGAATTTATTTGAAAAACTGAACCGGAGTGGTCTCAAAACTTTACAAAAATTAAATTTTTGACTACTTATCTCGAACAAATTGAAAGATACGGATGTAATTTAAATTACCAAATGTATTAACAACTTTTTGTATATTAAACACAGTTCAAATTTTCAAAAGTGAGTGAAAACGACCATAATAAGGCTAAATAGAGAATATTATAGTTTTACAATATGAATACGCACTCAAACTCTTCATTAAATGCCAAAATCCGGAGTTTGAGGACTATACCAAAGAAAGTAACTTAAGATATGTCGTCAAGTACATTTTGAATGAAAAAATCAACATTTCTTTTCTTTCCATTTTATGAAACACTGCATCATAGGAAATGGCTACCACCGGGCAAAAAAGTAAGATTGAGGTATTGACTTTGCAAAAATTAGATTTTTAGCCTGTAGTTATCCCGTTCCATTAAAGTTGTAAAATAAGCACCTTTTTCCTTGATTTGTCAATACACTATTCAGGTTCAGATGAACTGACTGGAGATAAACTTCCAAATGGTCTAGTATAGTTATACAAAATACAAGACAGCAAGAGTTGATAATCCAATTTGTACTTTTTGCCAAGGAGGAGGAAAAATCAAAAGAATTATTACAAGGTTTAAAAATGAACGACTTCATCAAACTAATTTGACAATCATAGCAAAAAATAAGCGAACTAAACCTGATATTTAGAGACTATTTTTTACTCAGGGTCAAGGGTGGTTTGAGTAGTATTATCACGAAGCTAACTCTGATTTGTAAACAATCTACAAACTATAACTTTGAAAAATCGACCTTTGAGTAGTTATATCATTTGAAAGTAAACGTTTGTAATATTTAACTCAAGCGTAAAATGTGAATGACTGTCAGTTGTGGTTCATCGAAAAAAAAATTACAATAGCGGATTATAGAATTTGATAGAATCATTTGGTAATAGTTTTCTTGACTGCTTAGTTAGCTACCTACTTGTAATGCTAAAACGGATTTATCTCATGGGATGGTATTTAGGCTTGATTTATGTTATGAGAAATAAAGTGATGCCTAACATATACGTTATCCACTGGTTGTCGTGTATTCTTTTATATATAACAGCTATGCTGTATCAATTCCTGAGATAAATTGTCACCCCTTTTTTAGTGTTGTCCGTGTTGTTTTCTATTCTTAAGCGTTTTTGTGTATTGTTGAGGAACCTTTTTCGTCGGGAGGTGACTTTTTACTTATTCGGTGGGAGAAGGTTGTTTTTTTCATTTCATCTTCTGATATAGTGTTTATAGTTTTTCTTCCACCCACTGTGACATGATTCTAACTGATAATGTTTGCTGATGATACGTCCGAGTTTATGAATCGAAGTCAACAGGCTTTTAAGAAAACTTTACATAAATAAGTTTGGTATGCATCATGCTTAGGATACCGCCTCGGTGGTCTCGTGGCAGCTTGTTTGCTTCGAGTGGGATAGGTCGTGGGTTTTAACCCCGGCCGGGTCAAACCAAAGACTTGAAAAATAGTATTTGCTGCTTCTCCGCTAAGCACGCGGCATTAAGGAGTAAGCATAATGTGTCCGGGCAAGGTGATATGTCTTCTTGCGGATTGTTACCTTGTGAACTAACACGTTGAAAATCTGGCTCATCGTTTCGGTCTCACGCAAAGCAGGATTAATATTCATATTACATTAACATATTCTCGTCCTAAATATGCATATTAATTTGCCTCTGGACGTTCAGCAGCCATTCAACATCATCATCAGTATGCCTTGGTTAATATCCTTAAACAAGTAGTTTGAATTTGTAATTATAGATATAGCTGAGATGTTTGATGCCAAAAATTTGTACTGAACACTTTAACTTGTTAGATGTTTTGTTTATTGTAATTTGGATTTGAATGAACTTATTAATGAAACATGTAACAAGAAAGTGTTGAAAGTAACTGCAAACTTATTCAAAGAAGTATATATTTTTTCAATTTAAATGAATCAGAAAATGAAAAAAATATTATTCACTTCCAAGTTAAAGTCACTATCATTTGTTAACAAAATGTTAAGAAATATATTGTATTGCTGTATAGTGTTGTGCAAATGTTTTTATACACTTTCCAATTAATTTACCAAACTGTTCTGTTTGCTACAAAGAAGGATGAACAATTAAACATATATCTCGGAATTGTTAGAATGTACAAACATTCATTGTTTGATTTTGTCAAACTATGTAAGTATTCAATTTACAATGGGAAGTTGTATGCTTGGTGATATTATAAAATCATCAAGGAGAAGGGATGATGTTAATTCGATTGTTTACCAAAACGAATAATATAGTTTCAACTGCAAATCGCTAAAAACAAAAACAGAACATTGCGAGCAGTACAAAGTAAATTTGATCCCGTATACTTTGCATTGAACAGCCAATTGCCACAATTTTCAATAAATAATACGTCATTTTTACAAATCTGTATAAACATAGAGGTATATACATAGTTACCGTATATTGTTTCATGTATGAGAACTTATTATATATATTCATTTAGAACAATTGCAAAAAGGAAAAATAGAAGCAAAACAAACTTTTATATAAATCATGTCCCACTGAACAACTTACATGTTTAACTATGTAATGTTATATGCATATTCTATAACTCTTTCGACTTAAACCGGTGAATTCGTCATGCTTCCCCTTTTGCTCCTATTTTATATAATCATACTGCAAGCAGAATCATTAGCATAGAAAGAATACATTTTCCTAATAAAACCGATGATCCTGTTGATACTCAACTCTTTGATACAAAAAAGAGTCAATTAAAGAAATATTTAAATAAATACAAATAAAAAGGCTTTAGCATGTTCAGGAGCTAGAATGAATTTCTTACAAAAAAATTTGGGCAGTTATTAGAGAAGTGGCGCAATACATAACAAAATTTAACAATATTAAATGGAACCCGCGACTTGTAACAGCAGTAGTGGTTCAGCATTGATATGGAGCAGAGTTGGATCAAATTTGGTTAGAAACACATAACAACACAAAACGTTGCATAGAGGTTTTAAAATCAAGAGATCTCTCATTTATGGAAAAACTATTAAATCTACATTTGTTGTCTTTGATTGTGTATAAACTTGAACTAAGAGGCATTCCAGATATACATATAAAAAAAACTTAAGCATATTTAGAGTTGTCCTTTTCAGAGAACTAAAAGAAAATGAAGAAACATATACGAATCTGATCTGAATAACGTTGAAGGCAATGTTTCAAGAAAATAAGGCAAATGACACAATAACTTAAATCAGACTATATAAAATAAAATCATTTGTCGTTATTCACAAGTTGAATAAATGTAAATCCCACATAGAAATATCTAAATACTATTTAATCATAGACATATTAAATATGAAGATATGATGTGAAAAGTAAAGTTGTCTTCGTTTCGATCTGACAAATTCTGGAATGCTAAAAGTTCTGCTGAAGAAAGGTAGAGTAATAGGAAAACTTGATAAAACAGTCACTGATATTTGGTCTCTTGTGAAGAGTTGTCGCATTGGCAATCATACCACATCTTCTTTTTTTACATATATACTTCCTTTTCAGAAAAAAATCTAAAGCCAGAAACCGTTAATGATTACCACTGTACCCTTTTTCTTCCATGTTATTGATACTGCAAGCAGAACCACTAATTACAACTAACCCTAACATAGAAAGGATATTAAAATAATAATCAAAGAAATATTTAAATCAATACACATTTAAAGGTTTTAGCATGTTGAAGGGTCTAGAATGAATTTCTGAAAAAAAACTTTGGGCATTAATTAAATGTAATCCGCGGCCTGTAAAAATAATAAATGTTCAGCACTGATATGGGGCAGAGTTGGATCAAATTTGGTTAGAAACACAAAACAACATAAAACGTTGCATAGAGGTTTGAAAATCAAGAGATCTCTCATTTATTGAAAAACTATTAAATCTACATATGTTGTCTTTGATTGTGTATAAACTTGAACTAAGAGGCATTCCAGATATACATATAAAAAAAAACTTAAGCATATTTAGAGTTGTCCTTTTCAGGGACGGAAAAAACAAACAAAAGGTCAAGGTATTTTGTTAACCGATGTAAGAGAGGCATTATCAATTTAAGGGACTTAATCAAAACAGTTGAATAGCTTGTACAGTATTATGAATTCAGAAACATCACCAATAGAAAGCAATATTGTTTAACCTCAATAGACGAACAAATTGACATACCTACTTTATATATTCTTGTTCAAGCAGACGTTTACTTTATACGTTCGTGTTCAAGCAGACGTTTACTTTATACGTTCGTGTTCAAGCAGAAGCATTTGGCAAATAAAAGTGGCCATATGTTATAAAAACATTAACTTCATTAGTTTTATATTATGCACAGTTTAATTCTTGTGGAATAAAGTAAAAGATAACTAGGACTTGAATACTATTGATCACATATATAAACAGATAGAAGAAACTGAATAGTTCAATATTGCCGATTAAAGCTTTATGAACGCCTAATTGGAACTATGACCGCTTGCTTGTTGTTACGGACTTCTTGGTCTATAATGTTCTTAGTAATAAAGTTATTGTATGTTGTTGCTCTGATTTGTTGCTTAGGTCTGTGGAATTGAATAAGGTCGTCCGGAGGGAGCGCTGGTATCTTCCCCTCAACCACTTTGAAAAAGAAAATCAGTCGTTGCTGTAAACGTCTTGATTGTAATGACAGAAGCTGAAGTTCTAATAGCATTTTTTGTCATACATCCTTCTTCTTTTGATTTGTAGTCTTTGGTGATAAATCTAGCCCCTCTCTTGTTGTTTTGTAATTTCAAATTAAACAAATCGTCGATTGTGTATAATATGGTAGTTATTTACAGTTTTTAAAATTGACCAACGATAATGATGACGGATTGTGTTTCAGTCCAGTTGCAAGTATTGAATTAACACAAGAGAGCATGTTAATGTGATATGACTATGAACACTGTTTTGTACAAGACCAACACTCGAGCCGGATGTATAACGTGATAGCTGACAACGTAATAATCAACAAACAGACATGTCATCATACTGAAGACATTATTCAAATCAAACAGTCTTTATTTTTGCTTTCAATGTCGCTTGCACAATCAAACACCATGCACTGGAGGTAAGCACGTTAGAATTTAACCACCAAGGCCATTTTGACTTATTTGAAATTAAACTTTGGAAGAAAGTCATAGTGACTTAAGTTACATGTTACATGTTAATGCCCTAGGAAAAAAAAACACTTGGGCGTTCCTCTGCATCTTTTGCATTCTAATTTAATTGAACATTTAACACCCAGAAACGTTTCCTTCCCCTCAAATGTGTCAAATCCCTCAAAATGTGCCAAGTCGACGTGACTGTATTCCAAAACATTGCATTCGTGTTGTCTGATCCGATTAAACGAACGTAGAGATTCCTGGTTAGAACAACATTCCATACCTGATTTACTTTGTCTGGATCTATATATGTTCTTCCTAATAACAAATGGACTATGACGATGTGTCCATCTTTTACAGAAGAATGTAAGGGAGTTTAACCGGACTGACATATAAAGGTAGACATGTTCATAGTATTTATATAATCATATAAAATGAGTGATTTTTCAGAAATAATTTGATTATGAAAAAATAATTCACTCTCAGCCAACAATACGCAAAATCAACTTCTGAATTTGAAGACCCCTTTTTTTTTATTAATTACAATTACTCTGAAACTGATTATGGCCATAAGGTTGATAATTTGTGAACACAAACCATTGATTCAGAACAAGCTTTCAAAATATTATACTCAGAATGGAATCATTGGGAAAAACATAACTAACTAATTCGATAGTTCAAATGAGGTCAGCTTTAATAAAAAATGGTATTGAGTTAAATTTAGTGATTACAGATAAACTTTAAGATTTACATTTTAATCTTTAATAAATTATCAAGCGGATTTAGATGGTGACATATACATGATACATGTAGAGACCTTTAATGTAAACACAAAACATTCAGAGATAATTACTTCCACGGATTAATTCATTTAGATCCGATTGTTTAGATACTGGAAAACAGTAGATTTATGCTACAGTATACAGAAGAATTCAAATATTTGCTTAATCTGATTTGACAACTGGAATGCTAAAATTTCTACTTAAAATATACACAGGTTGAGTTTTCGAAACTCTTGTTTATACAGCCACTTTGTATTGGAAACAAATCTGAATATAGAAACTCCAAAATATTGTGGAAAAAGCATTAACACTGTTCATTAAATTCGAACCCTAATATCGAAAATTATAAAAAAGTGATCAAATAAATTTCTTGATATAGAATACAATGAATTGAATAATAATAGTACAGATAGAAATGACACACCGATTTAGAATCAGTAATCACATTCGGTAATGATACAATTTTAGTTTTGAAGAAAAGTCCAAAATCCTTGAGGGAAGCTTTAGCTGAATAAAATTGTATGCAACAAATTCAGAGCTTGGTATTAATTGAAAAATAGGATTCGTAATTAGAAATCTAGTAGAGATGTTCTTATGTCACATTAAATATCTATAGTGAGCCACACTTTTAAATCTTTCGTTTTCTAGCATTAAACAGACAAAGCAAAATTACATAGTTACGGTGGAGACCTTTACTGTATACAAAAATAGTTCAGAAGCAATTGCTTGCAGAATTAATAATATTTCAGATTTGTTTAAATACTGTTAAACAGTAGATAAATGCAACGGAATACAAATGAAAACGAATACTTGCTTTTATTAGATCTAACAATATCTGGAATGATATAGTTTCTTCTAAAAAGTATAGAAAGGAACAGTGAAAGGAACACTCATTTATACAGCCATTTCCTATTGGAAGACAATCTGATTAGAGAAACTGTTACTGACTGCAGATGTGCAAAATATTGTAATAAAAAGTAAAATCACAAAAATATTGAACTCCGAGGAAAATTCAAAAAGGAAAGTCCCTAATTAAATGGCAAAATCAAAACCTCAAACATATAAACCATTCACGCAGATCATTAAATTCAAAACCAAAAACAGAAAATTAAAAAAAGTGATCAACTACATGTACGTTTCATGATATAGAATCAAATGAATGCAATGAGAATAAAACAGATAGAAATGTGACACCGATATCATTAACATATTATCAATTTCCCCCACCTTAGTAGCAATATACTAACTTCACCTGCATATGGGATATACATTTCCCAACTTATCCGGTATTCAAGACCTTGCAGCTCCTACTCAGACTTTGTAAAACGTCACCAGTGTCTGAGCAGAAAGTTGAAGAACCAGTGGTATGTCAAAGAACGTCTCCTCCTTTTTCTAAAAAAGTTCATCGGAAGGTACCAAGACCTTGTTGATAAATATTTCGTATCAACTTCACAAAGAATACACGATGGTCTTGGAGTATAGATTCTGGGTACTGACGTTGTTTATCGTCTTGATAACGTGCTATATTGTTTAAAAGCAGGTTAAATCCACCATTTTCTACTTAAGAAAATGCCTGCACCAAGTCAGGAATATGACAGTTGTTATCCATTCGTTTGATGTGTGAGCTTTTCATTTTGCCTTTTGATTAGGGACTTTCTTTTTTGAATTTTCCTCGGAGTTCAGTATTTTTGTGATTTTACTTTTCATCATATAAGTTATTCCATTTTGCTGATGATACAATGTCAATTTTGGAAGCTTACAATTAGATAGCTTTAGTTGAATACGATTGTGTGTCACAAGTTCAAATCTTGATAACAATTGAAAAATTTAATTTTTATATAGAAATGTGGTAGAGATTTTCTTATTTCAAAATAGATACTTATCGTGCGCCACAATAACTCTGTAGATAATGGATATTATTGTGGATGTTGATCTGCATAAATTATAAAGTTTAACAGATTAAAGGTCTGAAAACGAAACCATTCAGTAATAGGCAAAAAAGACAGTTACGTAAATTAAAACTATTAAGCAGACATTTCCAAAAGAAAAAGGAGAAACGTATTGCTTACCATTTTGATATTTGAAATATAGGAATATATAAAATAAATAGTAATGGATGTAAAATTGTGCTTAAGAAAGAGCCTTATAAGATTTATATTTTAAGATACCGGTGGTTCAGTAGGTGAATTTAGGAAGAGGTAGTGATATAAATTAAATTGTCAAGATGAAAAATAATAAAAGACCTGTGTCATATGGTTTTTCATCAGAATAACAGATGTTATTCTCACAAAATAATTGAAATATTTTGTTTTCAAGCATTTACATTTAGGGTCAAACTTTAGATATCTAGAAGATTTTACAATATATTTACAGGATTTTGTTTTCATTCAAAGACATACACCTAATACAATTACTTTTGAAGTTTCCCTATAGTAGAAATAAATTGAGACAATAATTTTCGTTTTTGTTGTTTGACCTTTGACCCAAGCATCAATCTCATTTCTTGGAATTTTGTTTTCTGTCGACATTCCAATATCCAATAAACCAGACTTTATAACCCACTAATATAACTAACAGTATCAGTCATATACAAAATATGCAGAAAGGGTGCAACAACTAATTTGATCCAGTAACTTATGCTTATTAGGAAACAGTGAAACATTGCATCTGCAGATATTAAGATTTTTCTTATCCCCCATGAACTATTTGACCAAATGATTTAAATAAATGGTTTCTTTTTAATCTTAGAAGTGTAAACATAGTGTAAAATTCTTACTTTGGGAGGGGGCAGGTAAAAAGCGAACTGTGTGTGCCAAAAGGTGGGGAGCCATCCTGTACCTTGGAATTTTGTTTGATTTAGTTCGAAATGGAAATGTAAGGCTGAACTCCTGTGGAACTCACCACACAAACTTATGAATTGTAGATCCGCACTAGTTATATATACATATAAAACGTTACGACTCATCACTTGAAGAATATAAAGTATCGCATGTCAATCTATTTTTTCACATAGTTGATAGATGAATGAATGAATAGCTTTTAACGTTTAGCGGCATAGAAAATGTATATTTAAGACAAAAACATGATTATATGATATGAAATATAATCCTTCTTTGTAACCTTGGATCCGGTCGGGGTTCGAACCCACTACCTCTCGCACTCGAGTCGAGCACTTTTACCATGAGACCACCGATAAGATATCATAGTACTATAATGACATACAAGGAAAGAATACAAAACTGCAATATCCTAATAACGACATTTAATAGGTTACACACTTCAATTAAGGCAAAGAGTTATAAAACAACAGCTGTGATATTAATTGAGCTCCAAATCCATATTGTTTGATTGTTTGTTTATTTGGTTTGTGGGTGCTGTTACGCAAGTGTCTCTGTAATATTCACATCTGCTGTTATTCATATGTCATTGTAAGGACATATAACTGTAAATGTCTCGGAAGAATAGAACTGACTCTAATTAGCATATGTGCATTCACGTGGCTTTCATTCATTAATTCTAAAGTTAAAAATTTGAACATGAAATATGGAGCCAATGCGTATGAACAGTTTCTATATTTTTTAAATGTCAAAGATAAATTCAGCAATTGATTCAGATGAATTATTTGAAAACGAATATGCACGTTCTTCTATATACAATGCAAATTAAGTAGATTTTTCATATTTTTTTTGATATATATTGAAAAAAATATATTTCATGTCAGGGTCATCTTCAAAACGTTTTCCAATCTTTTCTTAAATTCACAGTATCAAACAACATTAAGGGGTAATTCTTAACATATAACCAACAAAAGGATCAAAGCTGCAGCTTTGCAAATATGAGTATTTACCGCAAACAAGGAGAATGGTTATCGTTTTCTTTACAAACCTAAATTATTTTGGGAGTGTTTTGTCTTTCAAATACAAATTAATGATTTTTTTCAATGAAGACAAAACATCTAAAAGTTAGTTTATGGTATCATCGACAACAATGAATATCGCTTAATAACATTTTGAATAAAATAGAGAATGGAAACGGGGAATGTGTCAAAGAGACAAAAACCCGACTAAAGAGCAGAAGACAGTCCAAGGCCACTAATGTGTTATCAACACAGCGAAAAAGTCCCCCACCCGGAGTTTGGCTTCAGTTGGTCCTAAACGATAATGTATACTAGTTCAGCGAAAAAGGACGTCACATTAAACTCCGAAACATATAACTGAAACAAAAACAAACAAGACTAACAAAGGCCAGAGGTTCCTGATTTGGGTCAGACGCAAAAATACGGTGGGTTTAAATATGTTTTGTGAGATTTCAACCCTCCCTTATACCTCTAGCCAATTCGGAATAAACAAACACATATAAATACGCATAGTGAAACTCAGTTTAAAAGAAGTCCGAGTCCGATGTTAGAATAGGTAACAGAGGAAACTAAGCAAACTGACAATGATCAAAATTAATTAACAAAGGACTACTAGCAGTTACTGACATGCCAGCTCCAGACCTCAATTAAACTGATAGAAAGATTATGTCTTTATGTTATGAAAACAAGCACAATCCCTCCCGTAAGGGGTTCAATCTCATTCCTTCAAAAAATATACGAGAACATAACCCGTATCAAGCCAACAACTGGTTTTATAATAAATATGTTTATTTCCGATGAATATACCCTATAAGTGTATCAATTTAATTCAAAGTATGATCCTTAATGACAGTATCGTAACGATATCCCCTCTGAATAAGTCTGTTTAAAGGTTTGGTTAGCTTTTGAGGTGAATGACGACATGTTTGCACTTTATATTAAATATTACCATAAAAGATGGGATGTTAAATAACTGAAAGTCTGCATGTTGATTTATATTAATAAATTATGTCCTTGCACCGGTGATGAAATTTGGTAAATATTTGACAGGTTTGTGATATTGAAAACCATGGTGTAATATGTTTTTAGTAATACAGAGATTTCTTTGGTTAAAATCAAAAACATTGTTACATACACGAAAGAATCTAACAAGTTGAGATATATAAACACCATAAAATGGTGCCAAAGGAACATCACCATTTTAAGAATGGATAGTTAACAATAGGAAATGAAAAATCATATCTTTTATCGTTAATTTGATATTAAGCTTCCCGTGAGAGATATAGATATCAATATCCAAGAAAGGACAGTGTTCATTGTTAGTATTAGCTTTATTTAAAACCAATATAGCATCTAAATATCTAAAAGTGTCAGTAAATGTTGATGGATATATCTGCACTAAATTATAATTTCAACGTAAAGGGTATCATTAAGACTCTTAAATATTCAATTCAAGTAGGTTTTAAAAATATCAGATTCTAACCCTACACATGAAATAATTCAGTAAATAATCAAAGGGTGATATATTTTTCTTCAATTTCAGATCTAAATATTATATGAGAATACAACTGTCCGAAGTGAAATGAAAACGGTTTGTCACCAGCTTTCAGATAAGCGAGGAAAACCGAAGGAAAAACTCTTATTCATTCGTTTAATTATCATTATCTGTTAGAAAATTGAAACAAACATCAGACGTATAAAATCATAAGGTATTGTGGGATTTACATCCAGAAGAATGTTTCAGCTATGTTCTGAATGTCCTAAGGCAATAATCATTAGTTCAATAGCTGATCGCAGTTCAACCTTTCACTGTGTTGCATGTTCAGTGCAGACAGGTTAGCACTTTCATAACAAAGCATCACATTTTAAGATGATACATATACATCACACGAAGGATTCTAATAGTCTTGAAAAATCTAGAACGTCAAATTTAACTTTAACCTTGACATCAATTTCAATGTTATAAAGCAAGGACCTCAAATCAAAAGACCCAAGGTCCTTACTGTATTTGGTTAATGAGTTATAACAACATACAGCTAATTATAAATACAAAAGGGGAGACAACTCCCATTAAATGTCAACGTACCCTTTCAACCAAAAATGTAGGTTTAACGACATGTCGTAACTTACAGTAGTTACTACTGTAATCACTAGCCAGTCAACACTGAGGTTGTGAGTTCGAACCCCGCTCGTGCGGGTGCACTCGACTCCAATCTTAATTGACTAGGATTGTCAGTTTTCCTATCGAAGGTCGGTGGTTTTCTCCGGGCACTCCGGCTTCCTCCACCAATAAAAACTGACTGCCACGAAATAGCCCAAAAGCGGTGCTTAAAAGTGGCGTTAAAACACCAAAAATCTAAATCTAAATCGTAACTTACAGTTTAGTAAAAAATTATTTGTCGCTACCTTCTACGGTTTCTTATGATAAGTCATAATAAGCAAAAATTAAAATTTATAATATGACATTGACCTTTGACCTTGACCTTATTTTCATTTTGATGGACCAAGGACCTCAGATCAAAAGACCATGATATATTGAGGATGGCGACAGGGCAGTGCGTACTCGTTTGGACACTGCTAGATTTTGGACTTTTAGTATGTTTAAAACCACCTAAATCAGATATACTGACCGATAATAGATGTAAACCTGAAGACTTGGGATATTACGCATATACAAATCTATCCTTTTTGACGAAATGGGACTTAATCCTGAACAACTTTTGCCCTGACCCTGTCGTAGAACATAAAATGACCGACAACAAGAATGCCATACAAGCAACAAAAGCAACAAATATCTTTTTACAATGCGGTTTTACCTTACTTATCCTCATGAGCGGTGATATTGCACAAAATCCAGGCCCAAAAATAACCATGTGGATATGCCGTAAACCAACAAAGCCAAATTAGCGGGCTATCCAATGTAAAGATTGTCTGTTCTGGCACCACATTAAATGTATTAACATGCCTATACGCGAATATAATGCCATATTCAAAAACATGATTTTGCAAATAATGTATATTACCAAACTTTACGAATTCTTTTTTCGAGCTGTCAATCAACGAGGAAACAGCTGATATGGATTATCTCCCCTGTCATTCAACCACGTTTTCCGGATCGACAGATGTAAACATTGGGAAATCATTTGTAAATGACAACATGCATGAAGATGTTTTTGAAGAGCTAAAGAAAGTTCGGAGCAGTGACATCACCAACTTAATGTGTGGGTATTTGAATATCAATAGCCTTAGTTATAAATTTGAACCCATTAAAAACTTATTACTTCGAAATCTCGTAATTATTCTCTTTTTATCAGAAACTAAAATTGATGAGTCTTTTCCCAATGCCCAGTTTTGTGTCGATAATTTTACAACGTGGCGTGCTGATAGAAATCAACACGGTGGAGGTCTTATAGCATATGCTGGATCTGATCTTGCAGCCGATAGACAAATTCAACTAGAATTCTCTTGAATCTATTGGTATAGAGGTAGCAATTGGAAACAAAAAATGGTTCTTTTGTGGGATATATAAATCTCCTAGTATGTCAACTGACCATTTCAAAACAGATTTTACCAAAACTATTGACAAAATATGACATTTATAGAACAACATTCAGTGGTAGTAAGAACTGGGAAGCATATAGACGTCAACGCAATTATGTTACAAAACTGAAACAAATAAGTTTATTAACCAATATTTAGTGCTAAGGGCCTAAAATCTTAAGATTTCTGGCCAACAGTGAAACCTCTTCTTACAAATAAAGGTGATGTACACCAAAAGGAAACTGTACATGCCCTCTCTGAAAATAATGTGTTAATAACAAAACAAGATAATAACTATTTTGTAAATGTTGACAAGTATAATGGAAGCAATCAAATAAAGGTTGATGATGATCACCTCAGTATTTTGGCCATTAAAGATAATCTTCCCGATCTTGACCAAAACAGTTTTACCTTTTCCCCTATTGATCAAGACTTTGTTGAAGAACGATTACGTAAAATTAATGTTTAAAAAGCCACTGGAATAGATGGTATGTCATCCAAATTACTACATTTTGCTAACCCTGCTATTGTAAAACTTCTTACAGATATTACGTATTTATCATTATCATCATCAACCTTCCCTGAGCATCTTAAGAAAGCTCATGTTGCACATATTCACAAAAAGAATAGTGTATTAGAAAAAAAGATATAATATATAGATATAAGAAGATGTGGTATGAGTGCTATATAATAGACCGGAAAGTATGTAACCGCCCATTTCTAAACTTTTAGACAATGCCATAGAAGAACAAATAGTACAGTACTTTAATAATATCTTCAATCCATTTTTGCAGCTTTTAGATCAGGCTTTGAATGTCAGTCAACTTTATTAAGAGTGATTGAAGATTGAAAATTAGCCTTAGACCAATAAAAATACCTTGCAGCTATCCTGAAGGACTTGGCAAAAGCTTTTGACTGTCTCCCCTATGACCTACTGCTACTGAAACTAAAAGCTTGTGGTCTTTCAAAATCCTCACTTGATATGTTATATAGTTAATTAACAAAGAAAAAACAGTATGTGAAAGTTAACCAACATTTAAGTGGTATGCTTGACATATTTAAAGGGGTACCAAAAGGTTTCATCCTTAGACCCATCCTATTTAAAATTTTTATAAATGATTTGTTCTTTATATAATTATGCTGATGACAATACTTTGTCAAAGTCTGGAAATTCCTTACAAGATGTTATTTCTGCTCTTGAGGAAGACAGAATTTATTTAATACAGTGGTTTTCTTCAATTAAAATGTAGGCCAACCCAGAGAAATTCCAAGCTATCTGTGTGTTAAAACACACATGATAACAAGATTGAGTTTGAATTGGATGGTATTTCTATATAATGTGATGATGAGGTAAAACTACTTGGAGTTACAATTGATTTCAAATTAAACTTCAATTTACATATTTCAAATATTTGTAAAAAAGGCTGCAAGGGAATTAAATGTTTTGAACAGAATTGGGGAAACACCTAAACAAACTGAGTAAACTTAAAATGTAATACTCATTTGTTGTGTCAAACTTTAGTTACTGCCCTTTGACTTGTCATTTCTGTGGGGAACAAAATACAATAGAAACAGAAAAACTACAAGAGCTATCGCTTTGTTTCATTTATGAAGACCATCAGAAGTCGTACGAAACGCTCCTGCAGATTTCAAACCTTCCATCACTAGTAGAATACGCTCAATTGCCTTGGATACCTTTAAAATAATTATGGTGAAAGATATTTTAGATTTGAGGCAGCACAAGTATGGAATTGCCTTCGAAATGAGGCTAGAACTATGATCTTTTTTGAACAATTGAGGAATATTAAAATTCCTGGTGTGGAGGTCAAAAAATGCAACAGCAGTTCATGCCGTTTCCATCCAGTGCTGCCTCATAGCTGAAATTTCTTTCTTTTTTTTTTTTCTTGGCTTTTGTTCTGTTTTTGTGCTGCATTATTATATATCTGCTATTGAATGACAGTGCTTACTTTATTTATTTATTTATGCTTTATAGTTTGTTAGTAGTTTATGATATTTCAGTGATTGCTGGTTTCCTCATTCAATACACATAGATGTGTTTGCCGCATAACCATTGACCCTGGAGATTCAATAATCAATATTAATTTGCTTTCATTATATTTGCATTTTTTAAAGTTTTTATTTATTAGAATTTACATGAAGCTGCATGATTTTTGTATGATAGTCGGTTAAAGAGCTCGCCAGAGCTCACGTTTTATCTGTTATTATGTATATATATGCCGACTTTAAATCAAATTTACTTACTTACTTACTTACTAAACACTTATGGTTTGCCGGTTACAAATACATATCACTTATATCAAATGCATAAGGGGAAATAACTCTCATATGGAGTCTCCGGATTTCTAAGGTCAAAATTATTCTCCATATCCTTAGGATATAACGAGCAATTTGGTAAAATAAATTTGTCTTAATCTTTTACGGTTGCGAAGGAGTAGTGTTCGGGGAGATAACTCTTACAAAGTAAATGGTTCGGTTAAACAATGTCAGATTTAAAAGCGTATAAACTGTTCGATATCATATACCAAATATCTAAGCGACAACTTTTGAAACAACAATACTGCGCAAGAAACAAATTTGGCGGAAGAAAAAAAAATTAAAACCAATTGTTAGAGAATAATTTAAGGTCTTTCCACCCCAAAAAGCATATCTAGACAGGAAAATAGTCAATCAACAATATAACACGTAATTAAGATGATAAATAATGTCAGTACCTAAATTCTATACTTCAAGACCATCATGTATTATTTGTGAAGTTGATACGGAATAATTATCAACAAGGTCTTGGTATCTTCCGATGATTCTTTTTAGAAAAGGGACGAGACGTTCTTTTACATAACCCTAGTTCATCAACTTGCTGCTGACGTTTAATAAAGTCTGAGGTAATCTAAAAATATCATAAAATCTAATCTAATCAGGTTTAAAAGCAATTGATTATACACCATATAATGTATTCTAATTTTTATTCTAAAAGTTATAAATGTAAAATGACATTTAGAAAGAACCTTCCTTGTAAGAATTAGATGTTA
This sequence comes from Mytilus coruscus, assembly GCA_017311375.1. NCBI lineage: Eukaryota > Metazoa > Mollusca > Bivalvia > Mytilida > Mytilidae > Mytilus > Mytilus coruscus. The sequence continues at coordinate 93,293,041 of CM029598.1, forward strand.
TGATATTAATTAGCAGTAATTCAACAGGTGTGAAAATTATGTAATATAAATGATATTTTCAAGATGTAAAACAATAAATCACCTAGGTCATATAGTTTTATCATCAGACTAACATATTCCATTTCCTGGAAAGCAACAACAGTTTAGGTCAAACATTTGATAAATAGAACAGTTTGAAATATATATATATCATTGGTTAATAGGTTAAATCTTTTTATTTAAAAATAAATTTAGCAAAATTTCTTGATTTTAATCAGACTCGGTCAATCATATGCTGTTTTATATGATACAAAGAAAAACGACATTTTTTTTCTTCGGGTTTAAAAAACAGTTGATTATACAGCACGGAATGTATTATAATCGGCATCATGGTGAATTTAATTAACTGAGTAAATATTTTTTTGCAATAATACTACATCTACAGTCATCAAGGATTCCCGTTTTCAGACTGTATTCAAATAATTAGTGGTTGTATATACATGCGTTCGTGAATTACAAATCCTTGCTTTCATATATCTGTGAAATTGGAATACAAAATAAACTTAAACTAAGAAAAAAGTATAATCACAAAAATACTGAACTCCGAGGAAAATTCTAAAAGGAAAGTCCCTTAATCAAATGGGAAAATGAAAAGCTCAAACACATCAAACGAATGGATAACAACTGTCATATTCCTGACTTGGTACAGGCTTTTTCTGATGTAGACCATTGTGGATTGAACCTGGTTTTATAGCTAGCTAAACCTCTCACATGTATGACAGTCGCATCAAATTCCATTATATTGACAACGATGCGTGAACAAAACAAACAGACGCAATAGGTAAAAATGTCAAAAATAGGGGTACAGCAGTCAACATGTGTTATCATCTCAATCACTATAACAACAAACACATGTAACAAAGAAGCACAAAAAGGCATACATTAAATTTAACATCCTCATTTTGCTTTTTTATTATACGATTTTATTTATCTATGTAAAATCCACCCATAAAGGATGGAAGGTTTTAAGTACTGGCGTAGAATTGCGCGTTTGACGGCACACAGGTAGATATAAAATAATTTGGCATTCAAAGTATGACGGGATACATAAGTGCGGAGTCACGTCAAATGGATATCACAAAAAAAAAAAAAAAAAAGACTTAACAGTAAAAGTAATATTAATAAAAAAAAAAAAATTGTCTTTCAAAGTATGACGGGATACATAAGTACAGAGTCACGTCATATGGATATCACAAAAAACAATCTCAATGATTTGAGTATAAGTATGTCTTGGCATTTCTAGTATTTTGGATACATAACGCTTTTTTCACTCTGAAGATCAAAGTATTGTGCCAAGATGTGTATAGATTTTATAAGCAAAATTATGTTGATTTTGATGAAAGATTCAACAAAGTTTGACAATGATGTACAAAACGTCAACTCGTACCTTATTCTCTCTATTTGGATCTATATCTGTTCTTTCTAATAACAATTGCACTATGTCGAGATTTCCACCACTAGCAGCTAAGTGTAAGGGAGTATTACCAAAATACTGAAATTAAAAAGCTTGCACTGCTCATTGCATCATATGAAAGCTAACAAAAACAATTCATACAGTCATATGATTACAGTACAGAACATTATACAAGCCAACATTTCGAGAAGTTAGTGAACTTCAAACCGTTTTTGTTTATCGCAATTTTGATGAAACTGTAATTGTAGATTAGGTTAATAACATGTGTACATATAACCTGGTCATTGTGATGTGTATTCGAATCCTATTTATTTTGACAAAAATTGCCTGTTTTCCAGAAGTTCTGTTAACCTGTGTGTTTATTCCAACTTCCTCCACCAACAAAACCTGGTCGCCTTTGATTTTAAAATTTTAACATCATTTTTCTTTCTTTTATTCGATGTCTCAAACGATTTAGCATTTGTACTACTCGAACAATCTATTCATACCCATCTTTTTTGCGATTTGTATATTTTAATAAAAATATTTCCGTTCTCTTCTTCTTCTGGTCGCTATGGTATAGCCATTAATACTGTACGTGACATCAAACTCAACAAACAAATACACGAACAATATCATGGTTTTATCACACTCATAGTAACAAAACAGACAAACTGCTTACACCTACTACGCATTTGTGACGTAGTTGAAAGTTGTCTCATTGGCAATCACATCACATTTACTTTTTCAATATGTATCAGGATATTTGTAATTTTAACATCATTTTTCTTTCTTTTTATTGGATGTTTCAAACGATTTAGCAATTATACTACTCGACCAATATATTCATACCCTATCATTTTTTTTTGGGGGCAGGGATGGGGAATGGGGAATGTGTATATTTTAATAATAATATTTTCAGTTCTCTTCTTCTTTGGTTTTGATGGAAGATTTAACAAAATTGGACACTCCTGTGAAGAACATCATTTCTTACCTTATTTCCTTTGTTTGGATCTATATCTGTTCTTTTCAATAACAACTGAACTATTTCAAGCTGTTTACCACTAACAGCTGAGTGTAAGGGAGTATCACCATTCTGTAAAAAAATATCATAATATTGAAATAAACGGCATGCAATGTTCGTATTTTCCTACAGAGGTAAGAAAAAATATTTCATACAAATGATTAGAGTACAAGAAAGCATTGGCCAACAATTCGAGATTAATGAATATCAAAATCGTTTTTATAAATTGCATTTTGGTGAAACTGTACATATGCATTAAGTATGTAACTTATGTACATACACCATCCTTATGGTGATGAGTAATGGAATCCCTTTTAAATTGACAAAGATAGCCAGTTTTCCAGGCGAAAGTCGGTTGTTCTGGCTGTTTACTCCAGCTTCCTCCACCAACACAAAACTAGTCCCCATGGTATAACCAATATCACTATAACGTGGCATTAAACTCTAAAAATCGCATGTTTGTTAAACTGTTAAATAAATGTAGTTTATTTTAGAAACTTGTGCACATAAAACATTTTCATGGTGATGTGTATTCGATTCGAATCTCATTTAAATTGACAGATTTCCAGTTTTCCAGAAAGTCGGTTGTTCTGTCTGTTTACTCCAGATTATTCCACCAACAAAAACTGGTCGCCTTGGTATAACCATTATAATTATATGTGGCGTTTAACTCAACAAACAAATACACGAACATTATCATGGTAAGTTGTATCACACTCATAGTATAACAAATGATCTCATTGCGGGCAGATTTGAAGAAAGAGGTCTCACTCAAGGCAATTGAAATATGATATGATGTAGTTAAAGCTGTCAAAATAATATTGCAAAAACAATATGCTAACATCTACGATATTTGTAACGTAGTGGAAATTTCTCTCATCAGCAATCATATCAAACTTATAATCGTAAAGAGAAGACTATGTATTTACTATAACATCGTTTTTCTTTTTTAACTTAAATTTTGTTTCAAACCTTATGTATACTAAGAAAAAAAAGCGATACTTTCTAAATTTCAATGCGTCCGATGCGAATTTCTTGATTTTCCTTCATCAAGAACGCTCAAGCCGAATAATTGAAAGCCAATTATTGAACTTGTATTTCCTTGTAATAATTGGACTATTGTCAATTCTCCTATTCTATTTTCAACAGCTATAATATGTATGTGTAAAACAAAGTCACAGTCACAAAATGAATAGAAATAATAAGATGTGTTAAGGTAATAGAAACATACATTGGAATATTCGAACCTAAATGATATACTGTAGTTATTCACTATCAAATATAAAAAAAACTTAGATAAGAAGGTTACATGTTTACTTTTATTCGTTTTTACAGAATCCGGAAACCAAACGTGTCTGCTGTAGGTATACAGCCTTTTCTTATTGTAAAACAATCTGACGATAGAAACCGTTAATGACCGCAGATGTGTACAATATTGATAAACTCAATCACGTAAAAATAGGAACAATATATCCACCAACCTATACCATAATCAGACATTAACAAACATAGACCTATGCCTAAATAAATTGTTCCATGGAGTATTGTAAATAGGCATTATTTTGCAAATACTCATACAGATAACTGAGATTTTCATTGTCCATGACATCATGTTTTTATGATTATTATATACAAAGAATATACTAACGCATATATCGAACTCCACGGTGAAATAAAAAATGTGAAGTCTGTAAAAACTGACAACACCAAACACTCGACTTTATTAACCACTGGAACGAATGGAAATAGGTGTCAAATTCCTGACTTAGTATAGACATTTTCGACGGAAAAATGGTGCCGTTAATTAAGGAATATTAAGACTGTAGTTCAAGAGTTGCAACCGTCAGTTAACGATTTGATGGTCGCAAATGCAGTTTTACGTAGACAGTAAAACGGAAATGTGCCACCGTCAAATCTAATTGACGGTGGCAACTCTTCAAATACTGTACTGTTATTCCGATTATAGTGCATTACAAAAAGAAATCATACGTTAGTGCTTGAAAAAATGTAGAAATTTTAGATAAACTAAAATTCTGAGAAACTTCATGAATGATTTTGAGGTAGGTGTTGTTTTATTTTCCATAATATTGTAGTAATCGAACATTTGTTGATCCAAGCAATTCAAAATGGCGGGTCCCTCCTAAGTTACGACATGTCAACTGTGGATTTGATGGCAACTTTTAGCCAATGAAAAGATTGTTATATAAAAGCTCTAACAAATCTTATGGGTTGAGAAATCTACACTCCATATGAGGGTTAGTCTGATAAATTGCTGCTAAGATGGTCCACAAGGAGAGGCGCACAGTTGGTTCCAATAAGTATGCCGACAACACGGTGGAAATGTCCAGCGTTCATTCTACTTTTAAGTACTTTACCCTTTCGTTACTTCTACTACACGAGTAAACAATCTCAGAGAGTTTTTGTCAAATCCTTTTTCATTGTGGACAAACTGTTTGCCAATTCAACAAATGATCCCTTGGTAGAACATGATTGATTGATTGGTTTATTTCTTTTTGCTTTACGCCGCTTCCGCTCAAAAAGACTTTATCGCGGCAAGATCTAATTCAAATATTGTTGCCAGTGTATATTTCTTTAAACCAGACATCAAGTCCTTCATATACTATAACTGAAGATTAAAACAAATTTAGATCAACACTAAGACGACGTGATAAAAATATAAAATATCATTTTACACTGAACCAACCTATTTGTATTATATATATCATATTCAAATTTCTTATAAAAATGAACCATTTTTGTAACAGGAATACCATCAAATAAATCATACATATTATTGATATACAAATTCTAAAAGAATATTAGTAAGGTCAATACATTCCAGTAAATAAAATTGAGAATGGAAATGAAAAACGTGTCAAAGAGACAACAACCCAACCAAAGAGCAGAAAACAACCGAAGTCAATCGATGGGTCTGCAACACAGCGAGAAATCTCCCATCTGGCCCCAAAACAAAAATGTGTACTAGTTGAGTGAGAATGGACGTCATACCTAACTCCAAAACATACACGTAAACTAAAATTAAAAATTAAACAATACTAACAAAGGCCAGAGGTTCCTGATTTGGAAAATGCGCAAAAATGCGGAGGGGTTAAACATATTTAGTGAGATCTCAACCCTCCCCTTATACCTCTAGCCTTTGTAGAAACAAACATGTTTAATAGTATAGTTGCAAACAAAGCAAGTGATTGAACTTTATTTTACAGAAGATACTTGTGTATTATTCTAGTATAATCGATACGGGTTATAGAAATAACACACTGATCTTTGCTTGATATAAAAACATTCAAAGCTTTGCTTTTCTTTGTTTTATGTTATGTTATTTAATATCCGTCCATTTATTCCACGTTTTGTTTTTCTATTTATTACAACACAGATACTATAATAAACTATGTTTGTATAATATGCAAGGGATGTAATTATTGATCAAGAAGGAAAAAATACGAGTGGATATTGTTAGAAAGATAACTGTGGATAACTAAATGTATAACAAGTATATTCTGGCGGATGATAAACATGTGGAGCTGAAATTATTCATCCTTAAGGAGCACATGATTTCAACCTCATTTCTTTGGTGAGGTTCGTGTTGCTCATTCTTGTTTTTTCTATATAAAGGCAACAGTAGTATACCGCTGTTCAGTGTTTTGTGGACTTGTTCGTCTTTCCTCTTTTTTCCGTGTTTTGCCTTGACATTGTTAGTTTTTCTTCGACTAATGAGTTTTGAATGTCCCTTTGGTATCTTTTGCCTCTTTTTTCATACAAAAATATGCACTTGTAGTAGTAAATATGAAAACAAAATGTTATCATTGTGGTGTAAGTCGTTGTTATTAATTGTCTAGATGTTACCTCCTGCCGTAAAAGACAAAGATATAGGTAAGCTCAGTCTGTTCATCCGTTATATTTAATTGACAGTGTGAACTATTGTCATTATTTCCCGTCCCTCGTCTGCCAGTCCTTCCGTTAACTTAAAAACAAAATATAATTCTCTTAAGTAGAATTGAATGAAATTGGCCAAAAGGTATCTTCTTAAATATTATATCACAAAATATGCAGTTTTCTGCTCTCAACTTGAAAACGTAAACAACTAGAAACTAGAGAAACTAGCCAACGAAAAACTTCATTAACTTTGTTGGATAACATGGTCATTTATTTTAAAGATTATTTTTGCAGGGAGACATAGGCCATTATAATTTAAGTTATGACGTATATGCATGTATGTACTAACTTTCATTGGACAGTATATGTTACACTGCATTTGTATAATCAGGGATTATGTAGAAACCCTGATTTTTCAGGGAATTTGCATAATCACTAAAACATTAGTATTATATATAATCCATGAAAATGTTAAGAATTATTCTACAAGTTACCTGAAATGATTTCAGGGATTACCAATAATAAAAGAAGTTCTCTGTTCTGGTAAAAATATATCACAGGTATAACCTCTTTATGGTTTAAATGGACAGTTTTCATTTTCTGTTTAACTATCAAATCTTATTCAAGAAAAAATGAACAGTGTTGCTGGTGATATTCTATTTAACAGTGTTAAACCACATTAATTCATCAACAAAAAAAGAATTTGAAATTAATAATACGAACATATATTTCCTTGAAAGTTAAGTAACATAGAATTCAAACTAAGCACTAAGCAAAGAAATGCAACAAAACGTCGAGAAACACAAATAGAACACATGCTTGATAAATTGAATTCCCTTTTCACGAATGTGACCTACGGAATTAGACTATTTACCGGATTTGTTATAACATAAGCAACACAAGGGGTGCCACATGTGGAGCAGGATCTGCTTACCCTTCCGGAGCATCTGAGATCACCCCCAGTTTTCGGTGGGGTTCGTGTTGCTTAGTCTTTAGTTTTCTATGTTGTGTTTTCTGTACTATTATTTGTCTCTTTGTCTTTTTTTTTTATTTTTAGCCATGGCGTTGTCAGTTTATTTTCAATCTATGAGTTTGACTGTCCCTCTGGTTTTTTCGTCCCTCTTTTTTGAACATAATTTAGGAGGAGGATGTGATACCGATTCGGCATATTGATCGTGTGGAAAGGGAGACCCCAACAATATAATGTTCATCCTTCATTAAAGGCTGAAAAGGATAATGACTGACTAAGAAGCAGGAAATGATGCTCAGATAATATACAAGGAGTATTTTTCATGGGTAGATGTACTTTTTCAACAGTTTTTGTTTTCATTGTAAATATCGAGGTTGCAGTTGCGCATTACTACCTCATCTAACACCTACAGTGTTATCCTATGTCTTCATAGAATTACACTTTGACTTCAACTTGACCAAGGTGAGTATAGTTCGGTAAGCAACCGTCATATTCCTGACTTGGCACGGACATTTTCCGAAAAAAAAGTTGGTTTAACCTTGTTTGATAACTAGCTAAACATCCTACAGTACTTGCCACCTTAGGCGTCCCTATTTTAGCGATCAATCAGCGGTCATCGATCAGTCACGGATCAGTCAAATTCGCGTCAAACTCACGTCACCAATCCGTCCGACTTATAGTAGAAATATTTGACTGATCGGAAGGATCGGACGGATCAGCCGAATTGACCTTTCTGATGGATTGAACTCTCCTACGTCACATGTTGAACTCATACAAATTACGGAATCTTAGTTTCGTTTTATTTAATCAAAATGGCGCCAAGGAAAAATACGAAGCTCGACATTTTATTATTATTTATTCAGCAAAGTTATAAGAATTAAAAGTGAAGAGAAATATGCAGATAAAACTAAATTTAGACATTATTAAAGAATTATGATTGTCGTTTATATTTAGGCTATTTTTTTCAAACCCAATGAGTGCTTAGACGGTGTTTATCGCGACTGTTTAATAAATTTTCCGAAAATGCTCTAAAAATGAGATGAAATGATCATTCATTGAAAATTTCGTTGTATCATTTTCAATAAAATAAAAAAATATGCATGTTGGACACTCGAAAATAATGCAAACAAAATATAAAGTATATTTTCCCTCAAAATTCAACATATTTTTTGGGGAGCAACCCAACAAAAATTTATTATATCCAATGATGGTTTTTATGTAATTAAATCTTCATGAAATGAAAAAAAAAATGTACTCTTATTCAACACAGAAAAGAGTTTAAATATTTTAATCTCAATATTATTAAAATATATAAAAGTAACTAATGCAAATTCAGAATAACTGATTGCTTACAACAGTGCATTAATTTTGATAAAAGAAGAAATATAAGTAGTTGTAAACAATGACATCATTGAAATAAAGAAATAATTGCATTCTTATTCAACACAATATTGCTAATTTCAAACTATATGAACAACATTTTACTATCTTTTCTCTGATATTTATTTAATTTTGTGAAAACAACCCTTTTCTAGTGTACAAAAGTACAAAAAACAATGGCGGTCAATAATTTCTATTCATATAAAGAAGTGATTATATTCTTATTCAACAAAATCGAAAGTTTATGCATATTTATCCTTATATCATTCACATTTCATTAAAACAAAATATTCAGAGGTATTTAAAATGACTGATAGCAATTAACATTGCATTATTTTGGATAAAAAGAAGAAATATTTGCATAATTAAATGATGCGAACACAAATCTTAGTATTTTTCCTGTGATATATCTCGTCATTTGTAAAAAAAAACAACCCATCGTGATGTACAAAAAGTTCTAAATTCCAATGGCGGTTCAAGATTCCTATTAAAATAAAGAAATAATTGTATTCGTTTTCAACGCAAACAAAAACATGAGTATCTTTATCTTTATAATATTCACATCTATACAAAATTACTTATCTTAAGGCAATTCATAATGACTGATTGCAAATGACGTTGCATTATTTCTGATATACAAGAAGAAATATTGGCATTTTCAAGCAATGCTAACAACATTTTTAGTATCTTTTGCCTAAAATTCAGCATATTTTATGACAAACATCCAATCCTGATGTACAAGGAGTACTAAAATCAAATGGCGGTTCATAATTTCTTTTAAAAATAAAAAAAAAATAAAATTATTACATTCTTTTTCAACACAAAAAAAAGTTTAAGTATTTTCATCCTTATTCTATTAAAATTTTATCAAAATAAACTTATCTTGAGGCCTTTGAAATAACTAGTTCAGTTACAAATAACATTGCATTATTTTTGATGAAAAAAAGAAATATTGGTACTTTTAAACTATGTGAACAACATTTTACTATCTTTTCTCTGATATTCATTTAATTTTGTGAAAAACAACCTTTTCTGATGTACAAAAGTACAAAAACAAAGGCGGTCAATAATTTCTATTCATATAAAGAAGTGATTGCATTTTTATTCAACAAATACAAAAGTTTATGCATATTTATCCTTATATAATTCACATTTCAAAAAAAAAAATATTCAGAGGCATTTAAAATGACTGATAGCAATTAACATAATAGCATTATTTTGGATAAAAAGAAGAAATATTTGCATATTTAAATGATACGAACACAATTTTAGTGTTTTTTTCTCTTTATAAATCATCATTTGTAAAAAACAACCCATCGTGATGTACAAAAAGTTCTAAATTCCAATTGCGTTTCATGATTTCTTTATCGTTATATTATTCCCATCTTATACACAATTACTTATCTTAAGACATTCGTAATGCCTGATTGCAAATGACATTGCATTATTTCTGATATACAAGAAGAAATATTGGCATTTTTAAGCAATGCGAACAACATTTTAGTATCTTTTCCCTCAAAAAAAAAAAAAAAAAAAAAACACTAATCCTGATGTACAAGAAGTACTAAAATCAAATGGTGGTTCATAATTTCTATTAAAAAAAAAAAAAAGAAATTATTACATTCTTATTCAAAACAAACAAAATTTTAAGTATTTTCATCCTTATTTTATTAAAATTTTATCAAAATAAACTTATCTTGATGCCATTGAAATAACCAGTTACAAATAGCATTGCATTATTTTTGATGAAAAGAAGAAATATTGGTAATTTCAAATTATGCGAACAACAATTTATTATCTTTTCTCTGATAATCTTTTAATTTAAGAAATGATTGCACTCGTAATCTATCAAAACCTAGCTTTAAGTATCTTTACTGGTATAAATTATTATTTTCATTTTCATCATCTAGTGACATTAAAATGCATAATTGCTACACAAATAACAACATTTTATCTCTTTTTAGTGATACAGAACTGAGAAACATTCTGCACTTATGTAATTTATTTGGCAGAAAAGAAAAAAAAAAACATATAATGCGTGAAAAGTAATTTATATATATATATATGTTTTTATGTGTTATTGCGACCAAGTTGATTCTTCATTCTTTCTTCCTTTCTTATGTGTAAGCTTCCTATCTTAGGAACACCACTTATTGGGTAAAGAGAATATTTACACGAATAAGTAAGAGGGTAAAATTCTTAATTTAAAAAAAACGTTTAAGACATAAATAAAAAAAAAAAAAAAAACACCGTCATCCAGCAGACGTGCTCTGTACAATTTGTACAAATGCAAAATATATAACAATTGGGAATACATATATGTTCAAGGGAGCTTAGATAATGTATATGTTTGAAATCTTAAAATCTAAGACCATTTTATTTATCATATGTTGATTACAAATTAACGAGTAAAGGTGTCTTCGTAGAGGTCCGCGTTTATCGCATTTAAATACGGTGGAGTTCGTTTACATAATAATTTAATTATATACGTATCCGACCGATCCGTGCATATAATTAATTTGTGGTTCGATTGCTGATCGTTGTCACGGTAGCTCTCAAATAGCTTATTTGACGTATCTAACGGATTATATGGGTCATCGATCACCGATCATTCATCGATCAGTTAAACATCCGTCACCGATCATTTACCGATCAGTCAAGTTCCCGTCTAACAGTAACACCTAAGGTTTCAAGTACTGTATGTCATGACAGTTGTTCATATTTATATTTATATTTACAAAAACGACAACAAATACAGTCCACGTCTTGCTATCAATTTGAAAACAACAAAAAAAACAAGAAGTTTGGATTTGTAATAAGAAATATAGGAGATATAATTTAAGTCAACACAGCAATGTATCCTCTGTCAGAATAATTTATAAAATATTGGGTATTATGTTTATGTTGTTTTGGATAAAATCATTGCATATGATGAAATAGTTTCAAAAATCAAAAATGTTATTAAGCTACAGTCAAAATTAAATCATATCATGAAAGGTTGAATTACAATTGTCAATCTCAAATAACTCATCTTTAAATTGTCTAATCGAAACCAAGAACTTTGCATGCATAAAAATAAATGTTTTAAAGATCTCTTCTGTGCATTAACAATTTTATTGATCAAAAAGAAAACTATCCATGTGAATATTTACATGTCAATATTTTTGAACACATATTACTTTGTCTCATTATGATATTTTAGAATGAATCGTTGTTAATTGTTCTTCATCTGTATTTCCCACTTTTGAGTATGGATGGGTACTTCACAGATTCCTTTCGGCTATTGTGTGACGGGTTAGTCAGCGCACAAGTTAGTCGCGCTTGCTGAGGAGTGCTGATTTTAAATCATTGGTTGTAGTGACGCACACTATTGAGTCATCCAGATGGTTCCAATCTACTGCAGTGCGAACATAAATAGAGTTTTTTGAACTGGTCGGTCTTACTATTAGGAACTATGACCACTCGTTTGTTGTTACGGACTTGTTGGTCTATAATGTTCTTAGTAACACATTTGTTGTATGTTGTTGCTCTGATTTGTCGTTTAGGTCTGTGGAATTCAATACGGTCGTCCGGAGGTAGCGCTGGTATCTTCCCCTCAACCACTTTGAAAAAGAAAATCAGTCGTTGCTGTTGACGTGCTGATTGTAGTGACGGAAGCTGAAGTTCTAATATCATTTTTGTCATGCATTCTTCATCTCTTGATTTGCAGTTTTTGGTGATAAATCTAGTCTCTCTCTTGTTGTATTGTAATTTTAAATTTAACAAATCGTCGATTGTGTGTTATATAGTAGTTATTTACAGTTTTTAAAATTGACCAACGATAATGATGATGATATTGATGTCCAGTGGCAAGTGTTGAATAAACAGAAGAGAGCATGTTAACGTGATATGACTATGAAAACTGTTTTGTACAAGGCCACCACTCGAGCCGGATGTATAACGTGATAGCTGACAACGTAATGATCAACAAACAGACATGTCATCATACTGAAGACATTATTCTAACTTCAAGTCAAACAGTCTTTATTTTTGCTTTCAGTGTCGCTTGCAAAATCAAATGCCATGCACTGGACGCAAACACGTTACAATTTAACCATCAAGGCCATTTTGACTTATTTGAAATTAAACTTTGGATGAAAGTCATAGTGACTTAAGTTATATGTTACATGTTAATGCCTTAGGAAAAAACACTTGGGTGTTACTCTACATCTTTAGCATTCTAATTTAATTTAACATTTAACACCTAGAAACGTGTCCTTCCCCTCAAATGTGTCAAATCCCCTAAAACGTGCCAAGTCGACGTGACTGTATTCCAAAACATTGCATTCGTGTTGTCTGATCCGATTTAACGAACGTAGAGATTCCTGGTAAGAACAACAGTTTATACCTTATTTACTTTGTTTGGATCTATATCTGTTCTTCCTAGTACAACTGAACTATGACGATATGTCCATATTTTACAGAACAATGTAAGGGAGTTTAACCAGACTGACATAGAAAGGTTGAGATGTTTATAGTATTTATACAATCATATAAAAATGAGCGATTTTTCAGAAATAATTTGATTATGAAAAAGCTATTCACTTTCAGCCAACAATACGCAACGTCAACTTCTGAATTTGGAGATCCCTTTTTTTTTTTATTAATTACAATTACTCTGAAACTGATAATGGCCATAAGGTTAATAATTTGTGAACACAAAGCATTGATTCAGAACAAGCTTTCAAAATATTATACTCAGAACGGAATGATTGGGGAAAAATATAACTAACTAATTCGATATTTCATATGAGGTCAACTTTATAAAAGATTGGTATGGAGTGAATGTTAGTGATTACAGATAAAATTTGAGATTTAGCTTTAAATTTTTAATAAATTATTAAGCGGATTTAGATGGTGTCATACACATGATACATGAAGAGACCTTAAATGTAAACACAAAAAAAATCAGAGATAATTACTTGCACGGATTAATTCATTTAGATCCGATTGTTTAGATACTGAAAACAGCGGATTTATGCTACAGTATACAGAAGAAATAAAATATTTGCTCTTTTCTGATTTAACAACTGGAATCCTAAAATTTCTGCTGAAAATACACACAGGTTGGGTTTTAGGAGCCACTTTGAATTAGAAACAAATCTGAATATAGAAACCGTTAATGACAGCAGCGGTGCAAAATATTGTGGAAAAACATTAACGCTGTTCATTAAATTCGAAACCAAATATAGAAAATTATAAAAAAAAAAGTGATCAAATAGGTTCCTTGATATAGAATACAATGAATTGACTAAGAATAGTACAGATAAAATTGACACACCGATATAGAATAAGTAATCAGATTTGGTAAGGAGACAATTTTAATTTTGAAGAAAGGTCCAAAATCCTTAAGGGAAGCTTTAGCTGATTGAAATTGTATGCAACAAATTCAGGGCTTGGTTTTAATTGAAAAATAGGATTCTTGATTAGAAATCTAGTAGAGATTTTCTTATATCACATTAAATATTTATAGAGAGCCACAATAACTATCATGTATGTTGATATGGATAAAACTATTTTGTTTTACCGGTTTACGATCTGATTGAGAAATGGTAAAAACAGAAACCATTCAATATAAGATAAACAGACGAAAAAAAATATTTAAACTTATTCCAAATCACCTCTTCATAAACTTTTATTATACCTGTACTAAATCACCTCATCATTAACTTGCCTAAATCAAATGAAAACTATGTTAGAGACTATAATGAACTTTTGTTCACATGATTTGAACTTAACCTGTAAACAGACTAAAAAAAAAACTATAGTGAAGGTATGTTGAAAATGATAGTCCTCAAGAGCAAATCATACAACTAATCAAATATTGTTTGAGAGTAAAGATATTTCTAGTATACAAGTAACGTGTTAAGAGTAAAGATATATGGTTTGAATTAAACGATGTTACAAGCATTTCCAAAAAGAAGAAAACAAAGAGACAATGGGAAAGCGTATTACTAACCAATTTTATATTTAAAATGAGAAATATATAAACAAATAGTAATGGATGTCAAATTGCTATTAAGAAAGAGCCTTGAATTACCAGTAGTTCAACAGGTGGGACTAGGCCTAGGTCCTTGTACTAATGAAACTGTCAAGATGAACAATAATAAATAATGGTCATATGGTTTTTTTTCAGACTAACATATTTATTGTTCTCGAATGAATTGAAAAATTTGGTTTTAATAAAATTGAGAATGGAAACGGAGAATGTGTCAAAGAGTCAACATCCTGACCAAAGAGCAGAAAAGCAGCCCTAGGCCACCAATGGGTCTTCATCACAGCGAGAAAATTCCGCACCCGGAGGCAGTCTTCAGCTGGCCCCTAGACAAAAATGTGTACTAGTTAATAGAAAATGGACGTCACACTAAACCACGATCCATATAAATAAACCGAAAGTTATAAAAACAACATACAAGACTAGCAATGGCAAGAGATTCCTGACTTAGGACAGGCGCAAAAATGTGGCCTGGTTAAACATGTTTTATTAGATTCCAACCCTCTCCCTATACATCTAGCCAATGTAGAATAAATAAACGCACAGCAATATTCATAGTAAAATTCAGTTTCTTCAAGCATTTACATTTAGGACCTAACTTTGGATAAATAGAATACATTACAATATATCTATCTATATTTATAATTGGTGAATGAGTTATTGCTAGTTTTTTGTTTAATTTAAAAACAAGTAGAGCCTAATTGATTGATTTTGATCAAACTCGTGTAATTATTGGAAACAGCTCATCAATATATGCTGTTCTACAGACTACAAAAGAAAAAAAAATTAACGGGTTTTTTTACTTTAAAAAAAAACATTTGCTTACTTCTGATAGAACTTGTTTTTTTGTTTAATATGTATCATATGTTCAGTTTCGTTGAATTTAATTTGTTTCGTTCTTTTTTTTTTTTTTTTTTAATTTTTATTTATTGTTTTTTGCAACAATATCAAATCTCCATTTATGCAGGGTTACCATCAATAGACTTTAATCAAATACGTAGTGGCTGTATATACATGACTTTATGAATGACGTTTGTCTTGGTATTTGTTTTTTTTTGATGTTGTTGTTACTATATAGTACTTTTCCCCTTTGATATTAAGAATTTTACACGGAGATATGTAATGATTTTATAAGCAACATTGTGCTGACATTAATTTTTTGGACAATTTAACAAAGTTAGACAATTCTTGAAAGAACTTCATTCCATACCTTATTTTCGCTATTTGGAAAAGTATAACTAACTAATTTGATATTTCAAATAAAGCTTACTTTAGTTTAAATCTGAAAGTTTCTTTCATTAATCAATAGCATCCCTAACCAAATTGCATAAAGTAACTTTATACAATATGGTTAGGGATGTTTTTGATTAAAAAACGAAACTACTTTATACAATATGGTTAGGGATGTTACTGATTAAAAAAAAGAAACTACTTTATACAATATGGTCAGAGATGTTATGATTAAAAAAAGAAACTAAAAGATTTAAATTTTGGTAAATTACCAAGTGGATTTAGATGGTGATATTACTATAAGTCAAACAGGCATTATTCCAAATGCTTATTAATACATCACATGAGTCATATGGTTTGTCAACCGACTTTCATTAATCTAATGTTCTGAAAAGAATTAATTTCTCTCGTTTTCAAGCATTACAAAGATGAAGCAAATTTAGTTACGGTGGAGATCTTTAATGTGTAAAAAATGCTCATAGAAAAAAAAAAGTATAGAAAAATTGATTGATTTTGATCAGACTGGTTTAATCGCTGGAAACAACAGATTAATTGAAGATGTTTAGAAGTACACAAAAGAAGAAGACAGATTTTTGCTTTTATTTGATTTGACAAAATCTAAGATGAAAACGTTTTGCTGAATTATACAGAGTCAGCGTGATTACGAACATCATTTATAATAAGACTTCCTGTTGGAAATATACTTGATGATTAAAACCGTAAATGACCGCAGATGTGCAAAGTATAATTGTAAAAATCATTAACGCAGTTCACTCAATAGAAAATTCAAAACACCAAAAAATTTTAATATATCAATTTTGAATGGAGGTCCACAATCCTTAAAGGAAGCTTTAGCTGCTTAAGACTGTATTCAACAAGTCCAGGGTTCGATGTCAATTTAAAATTGTATTTGTTAAAAAAAAATGTATTAGATAGTTTTGTCAATATAAACAATTATCTTGGGTCACAATCACTTTGTAGATAGAGGATCATTATGTTTTGAAAAGTGTTCATTGCCAAAAGTACAGGTATACATATTATATGGTACAAGAACGGTTATAACGGCAAAATCAAAACATATGCATAAACATGTAGTTGTTTCTTTTGATCATTTTATAAAAAAAAACTAATGCATAATTAATAATAGTAAAAAAAAAACAGGCTTTCTGGATATTTTTATTATTTAAAACTTGTCAAGTATTCTGTCAGTTGGAGCCAAGGTTTTCAGCAAGAATACGCTTTTTGCAAAGTTTTATTTTTATGAAATATGATTTTTCATTATATAGAGGATATTATTGTGTATGTTAATCTTGAAAAAAAAATGTGTAGTTTTTCAGATTAGAGATATAATTTAAATATGTAAAAAATCAACTATTTAGTAAGAGGTAACATTTAAAAAAACTTAACACAAGATCTAGGAAAAAAACTGCTCTAATCAAGGAAACTTAAAAACAAAGAGTGAAACACAAAAATCAAAATAACACAAGCGTTTATCTGTTAAACAACACAGATGCTATACTAAACTAATGTTTGGATAATGTGCACGGGATATCATTAGTGATCAAGAAGAAAACATTGCAAGTGAATATTTTTAGTCATCTGTGAATAACTTAATGTGTAACCAGTATTTCTGACGGGTGCCACATGTGGAGCATAAGGAGCACCTAATGTAATGCCATTTATTTGGTGAGTCTTAGTGTTGCTCAGTCTGTTTTTGCTCAGTTTTGTGTTGCTCAGTCTTGTGTTGCCCAGTCTTGTGTTGCTCAGTCTTATGTTGCTCAGTCTTCTGTTGCTCAGTCTTCTGTTGCTCAGATTTGTGTTGCTCAGTCTTGTGTTGCTCAGTCTTGTGTTGCTCAGTCTTATGTTGCTTAGTCTTGTGTTGCTCAGTCTTGTGTTGCTCAGTCTCGTGTTGCTCAGTCTAGTGTTGCTCAGTCGTGTGTTGCTCAGTCTCATGTTGCTCAGTCTTATGTTGCTCAGTCTCGTGTTGCTCAGTCTTGTGTTGCTCAGTCTTGTTTTGCTCAGCTAACGTTTATTTGGTGGGTCTCGTGTTGCTCAGTCTGTTGTTGCTCAGTCTTGTGTTGCTCAGTCTTGTGTTGCTCAGTCTTGTGTTGCTCAGTCTTGTGTTGCTCAGGTTCATGTTGCTCAGTCTTGTGTTGCTCAGTCTTGTGTTGTTCAGGCTCATGTTGCTCAGTCTTATGTTGCTCAGTCTTGTGTTGCCCAGTCTTGTGTTGCTCAGTCTTGTGTTGCTCAGTCTTGTGTTGTCAGTCTAATGTTGCTCAGTCTCATGTTGCTCAGTCTTATGTTGCTCAGTCTCATGTTGCTCAGTCTTGTGTTGCTCAGTCTTGTGTCGCTCAGTCTTGTGTTGCTCAGTCTAGTTTTGCTCAGTCTCGTGTTGCTCAGGCTTATGTTGCTCAGTCTTATGTTGTTCAGTCTTGTGTTGTTCAGTCTTGTGTTGCTCAGTCTTATGCTGTTCAGTCTCGTGCTGCTCAGTCTTCTGTTGCTCAGTCTTGTGTTGCTCAGTCTTGTGCTGCTCAGTCTCGTGTTGCTCAGTCTCGTGTTCTTTAGTCTTGTTTTGCTCAGTTAACGTTTATTTGGTTTGGTGAGTCTCAGTGTTGCTCAGTCTTGTGTTGCTCAGTCTTGTGTTGCTCAGTCTTGTGTTGCTCAGTCAGTGTGTTGCTCAGTCTTGTGTTGCTCAGTCTTATGTGGTTCAGTCTCATTTTGCTCAGTCTCGTGTTGCTCAGTCTTGTGTTACTTAGTCTTATGTTGCTCAGTCTTGTGTTGCTCAGTCCTGCGTTGCTCAGTCTCGTGTTGCTCAGTCTAGTTGTTTTGTGGATTTGTTAGTCTTTTCTTCTTTGTTTCATGTTTTGCACTGACGTTGTCAATTTCAAATCGACTATTTGATTATAGCATTAGAGGTCCATTTGGTATCTTCCGCCTTTACTTTCAAACACAAATATTCACTTGTACTAGTCAATATGAAATATAAATGTGACCATTGTGGTTTTAGTCTTTGCTTATAATTGTCTCGAAGTTTCAGATAACAAATCGTCGAGTGTGTGTCATATGAGACAGAAGTAATTTACATTTTTCAAATGGACCTTTTGCTTCTTATTATGAAATGTTGATTAAAGTCTAGTTGAACATATTAAATGCACTGTTTTGTTCAAAGCCGATACATAGAGCCCGATGTTTAACGTGCTAATACATATTTTTAAAAGGATGCGGGGACAATCTATACTATCAATTATGTAAAGGGAAGTAGCGACTGCTATTAGTTTAATGTGAATTGAAAAATGATTTTCTAAAAGGTGGAACTAACCGCCTTTGTGGTCTCGTGGTAGCGTGTTGGAGTCGAGTGCGGGAGGTCGTGGGTTACATTAACATGATCTCGTCCTGAATATGAATATTAATTTGCCGCTAGACGTTAAGCTGCCATCCACCATCATCATCTATAGGTGGAACTATATATCAAATGTTTAGAAATAAAGCACTGCTATTTTTATTATAGCATCCATATGTAGTAACTATATAACAAGGATGTGTTGTTATCATAAATTCAAGAAAAAAAATTTAAAAGTGTATTTACTATAAATATTGCGAGGAAAACTGCAGGATGTGGAGTTTTGATCTAAAACAGTTTAAATACTTAGGACCCTAGTAAATTGCAAAGCATTTTGTACGAAAAACCCAGTGAAGATATTAGGCTTATAATTTGGTACGCCAGAAGCGCATTTCGTCTTCATAAGTTTCATAAGTGGCTCTCGAATTAAAATAGTTGGAAGGTCAAATCAAGGAGGAAGATGACGAGCACTGCTTAAATAATAACCAATTCCCCCAAAACTTGTGCCTATATGGCTATGGTCATCAAAATATGATGAGTTAAAATGATTTCAGGTTCAGATGAAATAGCTAGAGAGAAATTTCTTAAAGGTCTAAAATATATCAGCATATAGGTGTACAAATACATGTTGAAATAAAAGTCGCCTTTTTGATACTCCAAATTGTACTTTTTGCCGAGGAGGAAATCAAAAGTATTTGGATACTCTATCACGAATCTAAGTCTGATTTGCCATAAACCTTCAAATTATACCTGTTTCAAACTTACACAAATAAAAAGAATACAAATCCTTTATCATGTTTTAATACAAAACACCATGCTTAGCATACAATTTGAGTCAAAATTTGTAAATATTTTGCATCACGCATCAATAAAGCAGTGAAAAAATGCTTCAGGCTCTTTTCTAATATAACGTCCTACATTTTCATGTACAAACTCAACAAACTGGTCTGTTAAAAAGTCATTGACCTTGATATGCAATACAGAGAAAACAGAATTGCGGCATTCATTGTTTTTTTGTAATCTTTTAAAGTTCATTGCTTCCATTATTTTCAGAATTAAGGTTTAATAAACAACTTTATGCAATTTAATTTTTTCTCGTTATGAACGCTCGTTTAAATATATCTCCTGCTTTAAAAGACAGATATAATAGTAAGATCTGTTCATTCGTTATATCTAATTGACAGTGAGAACTGCCAGTCCTTCCGTAAACTTAGTTCTTATGTTGTACTGTTACATCACTGTCCCAGGTTAGGAGGAGGGTTGGGATCCCGCTAACATGTTTAACCCCGCCACATTCTGTATGTATGTGACTGTCCCAAGTCAGGAGACTGTAATTCAGTGGTTGTCGTTTGTTTATGTGTTAAATATTTTTTTTCGTTCATTTTTTGTACATAATTTAGGCCGTTAGTTTTCTCGTTTGAATTGTTCTACATTGTCATTTCGGGGCTTTTATAGCTGACTGTGCGGTATGGGCTTTGCTCATTGTTGAAGGCCGTACGGTGACCTATAGTTGTTAATTTCTGTGTCATTTGGTCTCTTGTGGAGAGTTGTCTCATTGGCAATCATATCACATCTTCTTTTTTTATATTAAAAACAAAATCTCATTTCCTCTCAAGTAGAATATACATATATGTTGCAAAAAGTAAAATAACAAAAATACTAAACTCCAAGAAAAATTCAAATCGGAAATTTTCTGATCAAGTAGCAAAATCAAAAGCTTAAACACATCAAACGAATGGAAAACAACTGTCATATTCCTGACTTGGTAGAAAATGGTGGATTAAACCTGGTTGTACAGCTAGCTAAACCTCTCACTTGTATGACAGCATAAAATTCCATAATATTGACAATAATGTGTGAACAAAACAAACAGAGTGACATAATAGGTACAAATGTCAAATTTAGGGGTACAGCAGTCAACATTGTGTTATATATAATCTTAATCACTATAAAAACTGTTGTAAAATTGACGCGAGTCTTTTCATTTATGGTGAATTTGCACAATATTAATCACTTAAACTAGTTTGATCGGGTTCTCTTTAACTGACATGATAAACGAAATAAAGTGGAACTTAGGTGTATTCTTGAAACTTACTTTAAAGGGATATTTATCACTCAATTTACATAGGTTCATGTTCGTGTTGAAAATTCCGCCAATCTACATCTTGAACTCTTGCGCTTGAGTTATCGTTCTTTGGAAACATTAATCTCTTGACTTTTTATTATTAGAATGTATGTGCTCATTGTAAAGTTGTATATAAGTATTTCTGAATTGCATGATAAGGTAATATTCTATGATGAAACTTAAAGACCTTATTATTGTTTTACTTTGTTTTCACGGCTATTAATTCCGCGAAACAATTTGCATAGCGGGAAACGGGGCGTGATTTACGTTGTCAATCAATGGAGGAAAAACAAAACGGTAAGTAAATAGATATAAGAAGATGTGGTATGAGTGCCAATGAGACAACTCTCCATCCAAGTCAAAATTTATAAAAGTAAACCATTATAGGTCAAAGTACGGTCTTCAACACGGAGCCTTGGCTCACACCGAACAGTAAGCTATAAAGGGCCAGTTTAGATTGCCCAGAGCTCGGACGTGAAACTTTGGGCTCCTCACCTTTTTAGAATTTGGGTTAAATATTGGATAACGAATTAATATAAGGTTAATATTTTTAGTAAATAATTATTGCCTATATTCTTATATATTTTTAAGTCATAAAGCGATGAAGTTCGCGACTTGGAAATAACGGAATCTAGGTGTTGTACATTGAAAGTTATTTAAGAGTCCGGGGATTTGTCCTTAGCTAAAATTGTTGTTTATGTTATTTATATGTAATTAATATTTAATACCGGGTTGGGCAAAATTCACTGACACACAGGTTAATTGTTTTATTTTGTATTTCGTCAGCTGTACTGATTTATTTCTTAAATATTCGTTTTATATCCATGTGAATAAATTATATTGATATTTGTACTTTGATTTCGTGAATAATTTGCCATCAGATTCTTTTCTTAAAGTATTCAAACCGCTCGGAGGCAAAATTTCACGACAAAAACAAACAAAAATGTCAACAATGTAATAGCAATTTTCATTGGATATGTATACAAAACCATATTTTGAGTCATTCCAGTGGGAGCGTTATCATCTAATCAAATTATAAACAATCATGTTACTGCTTTGTTGAAATAACGTATTCAATTCCTTGTAGATGTTTTTACTTTGAAAAATCTACCTTCGAATAGTAACGTTATTTGCGACTACAAATTAGTCTAAAAACAAGCATGAAATTTCAACTGCCGTCAATTGTGGTCCATCGAAAGAAAATTACCATAGCGGATTATATAATTTGATATCATCATTTGTTCATTGTTTTCATTATTGCTTAGTTATGTACCTATTTATATCGCTATAACGGATTTATCTTCTTCATGGTGTTTTCACTTGATAAGTGTCATGTGATAGAAAGTGATCTCTAACATTTACGTTATAAGCTGGTTGTTGTGTATTTTCTTAGAAATAACAGCTATGGTGTAGCAATTCCTCATAAAAACTGTCATCACATGTTTTTGGTCGGTGTTGTTTTGTATGTTTAAGGTTTTTGGGGTTTTTTTTGTGTAGTTTTGAGGAACCCTTTTTTTGGGGAGGGGGGTTACTTATCCAGTGGGAGAGGATTTTTCATGTTTCTTTCGGATATAGTGTTTTCAGTGTTCTTCCATTCAATGAGACATGATTTTAGATTATAATGTTTTGCCGATGATAAGTCCGAATTTTTGAATCAAAGTCAACAGCCTTTAAGGAAATTTTCCCTGAACAAGATTGGTATACAATATGTTTGGGTTTAATATAATTCTTCAAACATGTATGAAATTATAATTTGAAATATAGCTGAGATCTTTTATGCCAAAACTTTGGTGCTCAACAGTATAACTTTTTTAGATGCTGTGTCTTATTATAATGTGGCGTTAAATAAACTTAATGGTTAAACAGGTATCAAGACATTTTTGGAAAGTAAATAAAAACTTGTCCACATTTTTTTTATTTGAATAATTACAATGTAATAGTATAATAAAATGAACAATTCGCGGCTTGCAAACCTTGCTGTAAAGTGCTATGCATATGTGTTTATATATTTTTCAATTCATTTATTCCGTAATCGCCAAATTGTTTGTTATTAATAGTTCTAAGGACTTAAGCTGTGTATGAAGTTACTAGTGAGAGATGATATACTTTTTTGTAGTTTCAATCGGCGTGACAAATAGGATATAAGTCCAGGTTCGGGTAAAACCGATTGGAGAAACTTTTGTATGGTGATTTGTAAAAGAAAAAGACAAACAATAGCACACAAAACACAACTTAGAAAACTAAAGACTGACCAACACGAACCAACCAAAAACTGGGGGGTGTAACCGGAAATAATTCTAAATAGGTAGTCACATTCGGGGAAAGGGACGGGATTGTTGTTACGACATTTGGAACACATCCGCTATCATCTGTGAAACAGATATTCCATAACGGTCAACCTACTCGTGATGGCGTCCGTAAAATTTACGGGGAATGACTTCAACTTCACCACTTTGAATTCTTGTTTTAATAGCTTCGTTGCGAGTAGCAACCCTCTATCAAGGAAATCATGATAGGAAATACACGCCCTGGAATAGCGTATCAACTGGGAGATATATACTCCGTATGCAGGCGCTGCTGGAATGTTGCTACATAGAAATTGAAATTTCACAATTGGGAAGCTGACATTTCTCTTTTGTTGTAAAGTTTTCAACCGACCCTCATTGTCAATCTCTAGATGTAGGTCAAGCTATGAGGCAGACTTAACTGTATCTGGTGTATCCTATATCCCAAGTTCGATGGGATAGATGCGTTCAACATAGTCTCCAAATTTTGACATATTTAGGAAGAGAACATCATCTATATTACGGAAAGTAAAGTTAAAGGATACTGCTAACTTCTTTTCTTTTTTCCTCAGAAGTTTCTGTATGAAGTTAGCCTCATATGAATAAAGGAACAAGTCGGCAAAAATAGGAGCACAGTTGGTTCCCATGGGATTTCCGATTGTTTATTGAAAAACACGTCCTCAAAACGTAACAAATATGTTGTCAATTCAGACATCCAGCATCTTGATAATGTCAGTTTCAGATAATGTTTTGTTTGAATAAGAGTGATTTTTAACAAGGTAGGATTTATTCCTCCCTAAGACAAGATACTTGTATCTACGTTTGAAATTATTTTTTATGAAACAAAGCAGGACCATTTTTTTTTTTCAATTTGTATTTTAGTTCGGAAAGAGGAATACTTGTGTAAAGTGTAGAAAAGTAAAATGTGTTAATACTATTGCAAGATAAAAAAGTCTTAGGTTGTATATACTCTGAAAGATCTTTGGAATTTTTCAGTATCCACATCTGATTCACGCCACCTCTAGAATAGGAAGTTGCACAATAACTTTGAAGACCGGCTTTGATTGCTGATAAAATTGATGTAAATAATTAATAAAGAGGTTTCGTGGAGCCCTTGGAAGACCCAGCAATATAGTTAAGGTATCCAATAAAGTGAAGGAAGATCCAGTTCTTCATCTTCGGTTTAAATTCCAAAGAAATATAGAACAGACCTATGATTATCAAGGATTTCCTCTTTGGAAAGTGTCGTGGGAATATATGTTGAGTGTTGAAGTGAATGGTCAATACTTAATTCATTCTCTAAGCAGTTTATGTAATGTTCTTTAAACACAAACACGATGTTGTTTGGGGCCTTATCTGCGGGCACAACAACATATTTGTCATGGAGGTATGACAAGTGTTTTGCAACATTTGGGTCTTTTAATAGTGATGTAGCATTCGTATTCACAAACCCATTCAGTTTCTTAATTCCGATTTGTATCAACGACCACACAGCCTTAATCCATTCGGAAAGAGTATCTACGTATTCTGTCTCGCGTTTAATCCATTGCCTGGCATAATCCTCGACTGAATCCATCAGTATTTTGAAGTTGTGTTTCCAATTGATTGATTTACGTTCACTATATGTCGGGCCTTTTGGATAACAATATCGCAGAGAAGTTTTATTGACAATGTTTCGGTCATCGGTAATAACGTGGCCAGCCGGATTATATATAAATGTGGGAACTAGTACAGGTGCAATCAGGAGATTTAGACTTGATATTATAAAATCCTCAAGAGAAAGGGTAATGTTGAATCGATTGTTTACCCAAAATAATAATACAGTTTCAATTGCAAACCGTAAAAAGAGACAGAGCATTGCAATCAGAGAAAAAACATATTTTATACCGTATACTTTAAATTGAAAAACCAAGTGTTGTTAAAATAGAACAATATAAGTAGTTTTAAAAAAAGCTTACATACATTTGCCACAACTTCCATTGATAAATAAGTTATTTTAATAAATCTGTTTGCGCATCGAACATAGAAGTTGATACATAGTTATCGTATATTGGTTCATAAGGAAAATAGAAACAAAACAAACTTTTAAATAATCCTTGTTCCACTTAATAACACTATTTCTAAGTATTTAATGTTTTACACATATTATTAACGAGAGAATATACTTTATTTTTACAATAATGTATAGGTATCTAACTTGGTAGTAGACACATACTAATCAGACATTGGTTCTCGAATGAGATATTATTATACATTCGTATGGGAAACTACAAAACGACAAAGCACGACAAATCAAAGAAAAGGACTTTACATATTGATTTAGAATAGTTCTTATAAAAATTCTATTTCACAACTTTGTGTTAATGAGCAAAACATACAATTATGAAGTTTACGAATGTGTGTACAAATTTTAGCGACATTGTATTTACATTGAATTTGATGATTATCTGGGCCAATAAGGCTTGTTAAGCGATACGATGTGTGGGTGTTTCAACTTATTAGCGACATGTTTTAGCCATATTAGAATTCTAAGTAACAATTGGGCTTTGTCAAAATGTCAACCTATAACAGCACTGTGTGAAGGAGTATTTCCAAACCGAAATAGAAAGGTTGTAATTTTCAAGCTATTTATAAACAAGTATAGACAATATACAACTGTGTCTAATTAATTTGATTATGAAACGCATAAATAACCCAATGTTTAGTTAACATATGAAAACAAAAGTATTAAAACAACATCAAAAGTAAGGTAAATTAAAAAAGAGGGAATTTAATATAACAAGAAAAATCAAACGCTCGACTATATCAGCCAAAGGAACGAAGTAAAAAATGTTTGCGTCATAACTCTTCGGTATTAGATGAGATAGTATTGCGCTACTGCAACCTCAAAGTGTTGCTAACTTGGCTATCGTGCGGACATGGTTTGTCTTGATGTGCAACTTCTAACGAAGATATTTATCAAGTTATATTAAGTCAATGCGATTGACTTTTACATATATATTGTTTATAATAAATAACAGTATATGTTTTTATAAAAAGATTTTTTACGCAAGTAAAGTTTGAACAATTTCGTTTGTCAAACGAGATTATTCATTTGACAAATATGGCGAACGCTATGCTGAACAAGGAGAAAGTAGAAAAACTCCTCAATCTTCTTTTGTAGATAATGTATCTTGGTTGAATGAAGAAGAACTTGCATTAGAAGGAAAGGGTAAAGGTTCGGCTAAAAGAAAATGCTCACAAACTATTGTGAAAAGTAGGTACAGGTAAAGGTCAATAACAAGAACGCTAACGGGAAAATCGTTGTAAACAAGGGCCATGAGGTGTCCGCTAGTACTTCAGATAGCAATTAGAAATTATCAATTAAATTTAAAGGAAGAGAAAATTATGATATAGAAATTGAAAAAAATGTTAAAAGTGAATGTTATTCATGTTGTTGAATCTGAAGTAAATGAATTTATTTCCTCAATTTTTGTAAGACCAAAAAAAAAAAAAAAAAAATGGCGAACACAGAATGATACTTAATTTGAAAGAATTAATAAAACACATTGAGTATCAACATTTCAAAATGGATACTTTTGAAAGCACTCTAAATTTGATTAATATCAAGTGTAGATCATAGACATGCTTATTATTCTGTGAATATTGTTGAACAGCATAGAAAATATTTAAGATTTGTTATGAAAGGAAACTATTTTCAATATTCATGCTTACCGAATGGTAAAGCTATGGCACCAAAGCTTATGACCAAAATTATGAAAGTTGTATATAGTTTGCGTAAAACAATGATAATTACTTTACCAGTTGAAAAACAAAACACTGTAGCTAAATAAAGCAAAAAATTAAAAAACACAAATAAATGTAAAATTAAAGAAGTAGCTAGAGTACTTCCGTTACCCATATCTAGTCTCCCTGGTTAGCACTATTACCGAAAAAAAAAGGAGACAGACAAAACATTTTTGATTTTTGATTTTGATTCAGAAATGTTTGTTACATCAGAAATGAAACAAGACCTGGAGTGGTGGTCAGAAAACATTCACATCAATATATGATATTTAATAGAGGTAACCCAAAGGTTACAATTCAGACAAACGCCTCAAATTTAGGTTGGGGAGCATGTTTAAGGAACAAAAATTGGTATCAGATAGAGCAAAGATAAATATTGTAATCATATCAATTGTTTCGAAGTATTAGCAGAAAACACAACTACTGTAAGCTATATAAACAGTATGGGTGTTATAAGTCAATTGAATACAATAAAATTGCTACAACAATTTGGATTTGGTGCATTCAACACCAAATTGGGTTTACAGCTACTGACATACCGGGAAAGTTTAATACAAAAGCGGACTTTTCTCAGTCGAGAAATTTTAATGATCAGATAGAATGGCAACTGAATAAAATAAAATTGAAATAGTATGTATATTATGGAATAAACCAGAAATAGATTTATTTGATTCACATCTTAGTACACAGTTACTAATTTTTGGTTGATGGAAAGCTGATCCAGACTCATCTTTGTTGATGCTTTTACTCTTGATTGGGGAAATATTCATTCAGTTGTATATTTCCTCCTTTCAGCGTCATAGGTTGATGTGTAAAGAAGATTGTAAAAGACAAGCCAGACGTGTTATTTGTAGGACCACATGGCTTAAGTAATGAAACTGTTAATAAACAATCCATACATAATATAGGCGAAGAAAAAGATATTGACACTACCGTACAAGGACTATCATTGAGAAAAGTCATTGAATTTGGTGATAAGTGGTCTATCCGGAAGGGATTACAAAACAGAGGTATTTCAGAAAAAAAAACTTCCATTATTATAATGCATCATTGAGATCAGGGACTTAAAAACAATATATCAAGAAATATTTTGTTTTCCTGTCTTGAACAAAAGAAGGATACTTTTCACAGGTCTGTAGAACTTGTATTATAATTTCTGAATAGCTTGTTTAATTTAGGATTGAGTTATTTAGCATTGAAGAGTGATAGGTCAGCACTATCTGCATTTCGTTTGACATTTGACAATCTGAATGTTGGAAAGCATCCACTTGTGATACGATTTCTCATAGTAGTATATCATTTGAGACCAATTGTACAAACAAGTGTAAATATTTGGGATGTTTTTATTGTTTAGAGATTGTTGAGACACTTATCACCAGTTGCTGATATATCGGTGAAAGACTTAACTTTAAAACAGCTCTAATGAAGGAACTCAAAAAGGTAAAACACAAAATTCAAAATAACAAAAGTCTGTATCTGTTAAACGCAGTAAATCTGTTTGGATAATGATTACTGGATATCACTAGTGATCATGAAGAAAACAGTGCAAGTGAATATTTTTAACATGTCAACTGTGAATAATGTAATGCATAACAAGTATTCCTGGCCGGTGCCACATGTAGAGCATAAGGAGCGCCTGATTTAATCCCAGTTCTTCGGTGAGTCTCGTATTGCTCAGTCTCGTGTTTTTATGTAGTGCGGATTTTCTCTCTGTTTTGAAGACCTATTGGTGGCCTTGGGCTGTTTTCTGCTCTTTGGTCGGGTTGTTGTCCCATTGACACATTCCGCATATCCATTGTCAATTTTATATCAAACAAACATGTTGATAAGATTTGAATATGAACATTGTTTTTTTTTTCAAGCTGATACTCGGAGCCGGATGTCTAACCTGCTAATAAATATTTCAAAAAAGGGACAGGGGACAATGTGTACTGACAAATATGTAAAGGGAGGAGCGATTGTTCCTAGTTTTATGTGAATTAAAAAATGATTTTTCGAATTGGTGAATCTAGGAAGTAAATATATAGAAATAAAGCACTGCTAATATTTTAACATAGCCTCCATATGTAGTAACTATTTGACAAGGATGTTTTGTTGATTACCATTGTTGGAAAATCACCAATTTTCAAAAGGTTTTGCCTATATGGCAATGGTCATCAAAAAATGATGAGGAAAAATGAGATATGATTTCTACTGGAGTGAACAAGCCAATAAAATTTTGATTTTAATGGACCACCCTACCTACAGGCTTAGTTATGATTTTTTGTTTAGAGAAATGTTTAAACTTTAATTTTTGACTCGTCGTAGAATCGAAAAATGGTGCATTTTTTTTAAATTTGAGGTTAAAGTTCGGTAGTTGAGATTTTCATTAGTGTTAAAAAATTTCACGCAGGGTTGTAAAAAGTCAGAAAATAATATCTGAATTATGAAATAGGCAAAAATTCCTCCTTTAATGAATAATGAGTAAACAATATCAAGTCATATTAGAGTCATTTTGAAAAAAAAGATGTAATCACCATATACCAATTTTTATGGAAATTCAGGTGGGCAACAAGAAAAAGGCAGACGAAACAGGAAATTGCTTTCAATTGATATTGTTTTACATTACATGAACATTTAAAGAGATATATTTCTGAACTTTACGGTTTCATATAAAGAACCGAAGATAATTTAGTTTCTGTTTAATTTTATACGAGCGGCAAATATTTCACTAGGTAACTGAATAAAATGGTTTAAATGAAGTACTGTTGGTTAGCGTATATTTTTCTGTTATCAGTATGGGTAGGAATTTTGACATCAGCAGCCTACTATAGACCCCCCAGAAAGAGTTGCTGCAAGGTTGTATTCACATGCAAAATGCACAAAATGATTAGAACACTGGGCTCCCGCTCCCCATTGTTAATTTCTGTGTTTAAACATTTCGCAAACTCAAAAAGTGGTATCCACACTCCATGAGTTATCTGCTGTAATGCATTTGTACCAAATGATTTTCAAATATGTCTGACTTTTACATACATTGTTCAGACATCTTTTTTCATCGTCGGCTTCTTCAGAAATCGCTTGGTGAGTAAGATGATTCCTACATCCCGCATACACTCCACACGATCAAATATTTGTACAAGCCAAACTCTATGTGCTGCATACAGAGCTTTTATTTCAAGCTCTTTATCATTGCGTGTACAAATAATGTCTTGAATGATCTCTGATGACATACGTTCCTCGAAGAAAGCATAAGCTAGAAACGTTTTTTCAAATTTGAATTATGATAGCCTTTTGTAAAAGCCGGCAAGAATTTGGACAATGTTTTCAGTATTTTCTGCAGAAATGGGAAATGGATCTAAATTTTGTCTTGAAATAAGTCGGGGAAACACGTTTGGATTCTGCCTATTTCCAAATATTCTAAGCAAGTGAGATATCTTCGTACTTCAGAGTATGATGCACAAAAGCTATGGAAATTTAGATTGTCATTCATATTTATCAGAAACTAATAATATTTTTAATGCCAACTTCAGATGGAATGTGGTAAAAATAGTTTCTTAATATAACAATACATTTTGCTATTGTCCATCTTGTTGGCATGAAGTTAAGGAGCATTACCCGTACCATTGAAAGCGTAAGTATCAATTATTCACAACAAAATCTTCACGTTAGCAAGGAGAGTGTTGTGTTGAATATGACATAGATATTTGAGATGGTGTTGGGTAAGTACCACTTGATATATTTATGGACTGCAATAACCTAGGAACTATTGAAGTGGCTGAATGTAATGTTTGGTCTTCATTCATAGGTATTGTTTCAATTTCCGTTCCAATTTATGACAATATTTAGCCAGATAGATTTGAAATAGCTAGCTGCTTGAGTGGCTTCAGACATTGATATTTAAGTAATGAACCCTACATTTGATTCTCCCTGCCTTCCTGTTTCCATTTGAATGACTATTCATTATGTTTTTTCTTTTTTTTTTTTGGCTGAAATATACGTCGTTTTTGATCCGTGAAAAAGGTAGCAGCAATATTTTACCAAAGAAAAGACAAAGGTTTTTTGAGAACAAGCAATTCATCCTGGATGTCACAAATCAGGCAATGATAAGCTTTCTTGTAAAACTCATTGTGTAGTGTAGTGAAGGGCATTGGTTTTAATAATAAATTCTTGTGAAAAAAAGAGTGCTTTTAATTCTAAATCTCGTTTGTTTTCCGATAATTTCATTAGTTTTCGGAGTCCATCATCAGCTTCAGTATAACGTAGATGTTTGTCGCGTTTGTACTGTTTGCGCTTGCAGAAAATACAAGCAGTCCATTCAAAAGGTAAGGGCATTATTCTGGTCAGAACCGACTAGAATCAACATGGTTGATCATCGGCATGGACAGAATCTGCATGATCATCTAAAATATCAGGCTGTGTTAACTTTTCTAAATTGCCCATATTAGTGTATGATTTGTTACAAAATTTGTGATAATGATACCTTTCTATACCACCATCATTAAGGGAACTATACAAACTTCATGGAGTCGGTGGTACACATCCTCTTTGCTTGTATTCACACAATTACAAAGTCTTATGGTTCCTTTTGCAGTTAGACATGAACGGATTTTACTTGCTTAAATCAGATATATAATTTTAAAAACCAGTTGTTTGAAACACGGCTTCGTTTAGCTTTCGAAGATGTCTGTAGTTGACTGGACTGCTTGTATTTTATACAAGCGCACAAAGTACAAACGCGACAAACATCTACGTTATACTGAAGCTGATGAAGGACTCATAAAACTGATAAAATTATAGTGAACACACCATAAAATATCTTTTAGACAAAATATATCAGTCAAAAACTTTTAAAAAAATTGTTCAATAAACATGTGATATGCAAATATCACTACTTACATATTTGATTGACCGAAACACGAACAATGGTATATTGCATTGCCGAAATGTCAATAAAAAGTAAATTTTCTTCGTATCGGGTGGAGAAATAGTTCAGGAAATTCACTGCTTTATTATGTCTACTAAAAATATGTAAAAAAAACGTGAATTTATTTGAAAAACTGAACCGGAGTGGTCTTAAAACTTTACAAAAATGTAATTTTTGACTTTTTATCTCGAAAACATTGAAAGATACGATGTTGTTTTAATTAAGTAGTGTCTTTAAAACTCTGTGGATATTAAACACAGTTCAAATTTTCAAAAGTGAGTGAAAACGACCATAATAAGGCTAAATAGAGAGAATTATAGTTTTACAATATGAATACGCACTCAAACACTTCATTAATTGCCAAAATCAGGAGATTTAGGACTATATCAAAGAAAGTAACTTAAGATATATCGTCAAGTACATTTTCAATGAAAAAAATCAACATTTCTTTTCTTTGCCATTTTATGAAAAACTGCACCATAGGAAATGGCTACCACCGGGCAAAAAAGTAAGATTATGGTATTGGATTGGCAAAAATATGATTTTTAGCCTGCAGTTATCCCGTTCCATTAAAGTCGTAAAATAAGCACCTTTTCCTTGATTTGTCAATACACTATTCAGGTTGAGATGTACTGACTGGAGATAAATTTCCAAATGGTCTAGTATAGTTATACAAAATACAAGACAGCAGGAGTTTGATAATCCAATTTGTACTTTTTGCCAAGGAGGAGGAAAAATCAAAAGAATTATACAAGGTTTAGAAATGAACGACTTCATCAAACTAATTTGACACTCATAGCAAAAAATAAGCAAACTAAACCTGATATTTAGAGACTATTTTTTACTCAGGGTCAAGGGTGGTTTGAGTAGTATTATCACGAAGCTAACTCTGATTTGTAAACAATCTTCAAACTATAACTTTGAAAAATCGACCTTTGAGTAGTTATATCATTTGAGAGTAAACGTTTGTAATATTTAACTAAAGCGTAAAATGTGAATGACTGTCAATTGTGGTTCATCGAAAAAAAAATTACAATAGCGGATTATAGAATTTGATAGAATCATTTGGTAATAGTTTTCATGATTGCTTAGTTAGCTACCTACTTGTAATGCTAAAACGGATTTATCTCGTTGGTGGTATTTAGGCTTGATTTATGTTATGAGAAATAAAGTGATGCCTAACATATACGTTATCCACTGGTTGTCGTGTATTCTTTTATATATAACAGCTATGCTGTATCAATTCCTGAGATAAATTGTCACCCCTTTTTTTAGTGTTGTCCGTGTTGTTTTCTATTCTTAAGCGTTTTTGTGTAGTGTTGAGGAACCTTTTTCGTCGGGAGGTGATTTTTTACTTATTCAGTGGGAGAAGGTTGTTTTTTTTTTTTTTCATCTTCTGATATAGTGTTTTCAGTTTTCTTCCACCCACTGTGACATGATTCTAAGTGATAATGTTTGCCGATGATACGTCCGAGTTTATGAATCGAAGTCAACAGCCTTTTAAGAAAACTTTACATGAATTAGATTGGTATGCATCATGCTTAGGATACCGCCTCGGTGGTCTCGTGGCAGCGTGTTTGCTTAGAGTGCGAGAGGTCGTGGGTTTAAACCCCGACCGGGTCAAACCAAAGACTTAAACATTAGTATTTGTTGCTTCTCCGCGAAGCACGCGGCATTAAGGAGTAAGAATAATGTGTCGTGATATGTTTTCTTGCGGATTGTTACCTTGTGAACTAGCACGTTGAAAATCTGGCTCATCGTTTCGGTCTCACGCAAAGCAGGGTTAATATTCATATTACATTAACATGTTCTCGTCCTAAATATGCATATTAATTTGCCTCTCGACGTTAAGCAGCCATTCATCATCATCATCAGTATGCTTAGGTTAATACCCTGTTTAAACAAGTAGTTTGAATTTGTAATTATAAATATAGCTGAGATGTTTGATTCCAAAATTTGTACTGAACACTATAACTCGTTTTGTTTATTGTAATTTGGATTTAAATGCACTTATTAATGAAACATGTAAGGAGAAAGTGTTGAAAGTAAATGCAAACTTATTCAAAGAAGTATATATTTTTTGTTCAATTTAAATGAATCAGAAAATGAAAATATTATTCACTTCTAGTTACAGTCACTATTATTTGTTAACAACATGTTAAGAAATATATTGTATTGCTGTACATTGTTGTGCATACACTTTCCAATTAATTTGCCAAACTGTTCTGTTTGCTACGAAGAAGGATGAACAATTAAACATATATCTCGGAAACGTTAGAATGTACAAACATTCATTGTTTAATTTTGTCAAAGTATGTAAGTATTCAATTTACAATGGGAAGTTGTATGCTTGGTGATATCATAAAATCATAAAGGAGAAGGGTGATGTTAATTCGATTGTTTACCAAAACGAATAATATAGTTTCAACTGCAAATCGCTAAAAAACCAGAACATTGCGAGCAGTACAAAATAAATTTAATCCCGTATACTTGGCATTGAACAGTCAATTGCCACAATTTTCAATAAATAATACGTCATTTTACAAATCTGTATATACATCTAACATAGAGGTATATACATAGTTATCGTATATTGTTTCATGTATGAGAACTTATTATATATATTCATTTGAACAATTACAAAAAGGAAAAATAGAAGCAAAACAAACTTTTAAATAAATCATGTCCCACTGAACAACTCACATGTTTAACTTGTAATGTTATATGCATATTCTATAATTCTTTCGACTTAAACCGGTGAATTCGTCATGTTCACCAACTTTGTCACATTAAATATTTTTGCTCCTATGTTATATAATTATACTGCAAGCAGAATCATTAACAAAAGAAGAAAAACATAAAGAGACAATGGGAAAACGTATTACTAACCAGTGTTATATTTGAAATGAGGAATATATAACACAAATAGTAATGAATATAAAATTGAATTCTAAAATCAGAAAGGAATGACGGGAAAACGTAATTATAACGAGTATTTTGAATGAGACCAAATTTATACAAAACAGTAATTTATGTTAAGTTATTGATTAAGAAAGAAACTTTGCTATTTAAATTTTAGTAAATTACCCAGTGGATTTAGATGGTGACATACAAATAGGAGAAGGAGGAATTATTCAAAATGATTAATGTTACACCAAATGAGTCAGATAACTTGTAAACAACTATTTCCATTTTAATGTTCAGGATAGATTTTAAATCTTTCGTTGTCTAGCATTAAACAGACGGAGCAAATTTAGTTACGGTAGAGACCTTTACTGTATACAAAAATAGTTCAGAAGAAATTGCTTACAGAATTAATAAATTTCAGATTTGTTTAAATACTGTAAAACAGTAGATAAATGCAACGGAATACAAATGAAAACGAATACTTGCTCTTATTAGTGCTGACAACATCTGGAATGCTATAGTATACAAATGTAGAGTGATATCAACACTCGTTTATGCAGTCATTTTCTATTGAAATACAACCTGATTAGAGAAACTGTTAATGACTGCAGATGTGCAAAATAGTGTAATAAACCATTCACGCAGTTCATCAAATTCAAAACCAAAAACAGAAAGCTGTAAAAAGTGATAAACTAAGTTTCATGATAAAGAATCAAATGATTGGAATAAGAATAGTACAGATAGAAATGTGACACCGATATCATATACGTTATCACATTTTGCTGATGATACAATGTTAATTTTGAATGGAGGTTTACAATTCTTAAAGAAAGCCATAGCTGAATACGATTGTGTGTCACAAGTGCAAGGCTTGATAACAATAAAAAAAAATAATAATAATTAGAAATGTGGTAAAGATGTTCTTATTTCAAAATAGATACTTATGTTGTGCCACAACAACTGTGTAGATAATGGATATTATTGTGGATGTTGATCTGCATAAAATTATAAAGCTTTACAGATTAAAGATCTAAAAAAGAAACCATTCAGTAATAGGCAAAAAGACAGTTGTGTAATTTATAATTATTAAACAGACATTTCCAAAAGAAAAATGAGAAACGTATTACTTACCATTTTGATATTTGAAATATAGGAATATATAAAACAAATGGTAATGGATGTAGAATTGCGATTAAGAAAGAGCCTTTTTCAACTGATTTTTATAGTTCATTCTTATGTTGTACTGTTACACCACTGTCCCAGGTTAGGGGAGGGTTCGGATCCCGCTAACATGTTTAACCCCGCCACATTCTGTATGTATGTGCCTGTCCCAATTTAGGAGCCTGTAATTTAGTGGATGTCGTTTGTTGCTGTGTTACATATTTTTTTCCCACTTTTATGTACATAAATTAGGCTGTGAGTTTTCTCGTTTGAGTTGTTTTACATTTGTCATCTCGGGGCCTTTTATAACTGATCATGCGGTATGGGTTTGCTCATTGTTGAAGGCCGTACGGTGACCTATAGTTGTTAATTTCTGTGTCATTTGGTCTCTTGTGAAGAGTTGTCTCATTGGCAATTATACCACATCTTCTTTTTTATACTTATAAGATTTAGATTTCAAGATATAATTAACGGTGGTTCAGCAGGTGAATGTAGGAAGATGTAGTAATATCAATTACATTGTCAAGATGAAAATAATACAACACCTGGGTCATATGGTTTTTCATCAGAATAACAGATGTTATTGCCACAAAAATTTAAAATGTTTTGTTTTCAAGCATTTACATTTAGGGTAAACCTTTAGCTATCTAGAACATATATCTATAGGATTTTATTTTTTTTTAATTGAAAGACATACACCTAATACACTTACTTTTGAAGGTATCCTATGGTAGAAATGGAATGAGACAATAATTTTCGTTCTTATTTTTTTACCTTTGACCCAAGCATCAATCTGATTTCTTAGAACATACATTGTTTTTTGTCGACATGTCAATATCCCATACACTAGACTTTATAACTTACTTATATAACTACCAGCAGCAGTCATATACAAAATATGCATATTTATTCAGTGAGGTTTTGCTTCTTGGTAAACATTGAACAATTACATTAGCAGATTATAAGATTGTTCTTATCCTACAAGAACTATTTGACCAAACGATTTAAACAAATGGTTCTTTCTATTTCTATAACTGTATAACAGAGTTTAATATTTGTACCCTGGGATGTGGCAGGAAGACAGCGGACTGTATGTGACATAAGCTGGGGAGCCATCCTGTACCTTAGTATTTTTTTTTTTATTTAGGTCGAAATGGAAATGTAAGGCTGCACTCCTGTGGAACCCGCAACATAAACATTAGAATTGTAGATCCCCACTGGTTATATATCAATATAAAACTTTACGACTCATCAGTTGAAGAATATAAAGTATCGCATGTCAAGGTATTTTGTTGTTGTTTTTTTCAATGGTCAACATAGAACTGATAGATGATCATGAATGGGTGGATAGCTGTTTAACGTCAAGCGGCATATACAATGTCTTTTCAAGACAAAAACATGAGTATGATATGAAGTATAACCCCTATTTGTAACTTTTGTTTGATCCGGTCGGGGTTCGAACCCGCTTCCTCTCTCACTTGTGTCGAGCACTTTCGCCACGAGACTACCGATAAGATATCATAATACTTTAATGACATACATGAAAAAAAGAGTACAAAACTGCAATATAATAATAACGACATTTGATAGTTTACACACTCTAATTAAGACAAAGAGTTAAAACACATCAGTTGTGACATTGATTCAGCTTCAAAACCATAGCGTTTGATTGTTTCTTTATTTGGTAGGTGATTGTTGTGACGCAAGTTTCTCTGTAACATACACATCTTCTGTTATTCATATGTCATTGTTAGGACATTTAACTGTAAATGTCTCGGAAGAATAGAACTGACTATAGTTAACATATGTGCATTCACTTGACTTTCATTCATTAATTTTAAAGTTCAAAATTTGAACATGCAATATGGAGCCAATGCGTGTGAACAGTTTCTACATTTTTTAAATGTCATAGATAAATTCAGCAATTGATTCAGATGAATTGTTTGAAAACGAATCTGCACTTTCTTCTATATACAATGCAACGTAAGTAGATTTTTCATGTTGATGTATATTGAAAAAGGTTGAGACAAATTCACCAAAATATATTTCATGTCAGGGTCATCTTCAAAACGTTTTCTAATCTTTTCCTAAATTTCCAGTTTCAAACAACATTAAGGGGTAGTTCTTAACATATTACCAAATAATGGATCAAAGCTGCAGCTTCGCAAATATGAGTATGTACCGCAAACAAGGGGAATGGTTACCGTTTTCTTTATAAAACCAAATTATTTTGTCTTTCAAATACAAATTAATTGATATTTTCTAATGAAAGAAAAAACATCTAAAAGTTAATATATGGTACTGTCGACAACAATGAATATCGCTTAATAACATTTTGAATAAAATTGAGAATGGAAACGGGGAATGTGTCAAAGACACAAAAAACGACCAAAGAGCAGAAAACAGCCCAAGGTACCAATGGGTCTTCAACAAAAAATCCCCCACCCGGTGGATAGCTTCAGCTGGTCCTAAACAATATTCTATACTAATTCAGCGAAAATGGACGTCACACTAAACTCCGAAACATATACATGAACCAAAAAAAAAAAAAAAAAAAACAATCAAGACTAACAAAGGCCAGAGGTTCCTAATTTGGAACAGGTGCAAAAATGCGGCGGGGTTAAACATGTTTTGTGAGATCTCAACCCTGCCCCTATACCTCTAGTAAATATTGAATAAACTAACACAGCAATATGCATAGTAAAACTCTGTTTAAAAGAAGTCCAAGTCCGTTGTTAGAATAGGTAAGAGAGGAAACTAAGGAAAATGATAATGATCAAAAGGACTACTAGCAGTTACTGACATGCCAGCTCCAGACCTCAATTAAACTGATTAAACTGATTGAAAGATTGTGTCTTCCTGATAAGAAAATCAAGCACAATCCCTCCCGTAAGGGGTTAATTCGCATTCCATTATAAAATAAACGAGAAAAACATAATCCGTATCATGCCAACAACTGGTTTTAGAATAAATATGTTAATTTCCGATGAAAAGGCCCTATGAGTGAATCAATATTAATTAAAAATATGCCATCTTTAATGACCTGTCAACAGTATAGTAACTGATTTAGTCTGTTTAAAGGTTTGGTTAGCTTTTGAGATGAATTACGACATGTTTGCGCTTTGTATAGAATATTACCATAAAAGATGGGACGTGAAATACCTGAACGTATAAGATATCTGCACGTTGATTTATATTTACGAATGATTCTTTGTACCGATGATAAAACTTAGTAAATGTTTTGACAAGTTTGTGATATCGAAAACCCTGGTGTAATAATTTTTAAGTAATACAGAGATTTCTTTCGTTAAAATCAAATACATTATTACATACACGAGCGAATCGAACAAGCTGAGATATATAAACACTAATAGGTGGTGCCAAGGGAACATCACCATCTAAAAATGGATAATTAACAATATGAAATGAAAAATCATCTCTTTTATCGTAAATGTAGTATTAAGTTTCCCGTGAGAGATACAGATGTCAAGATCCAGGAAAGGACAGTGTTCATTGTTAATATTAGTTTTATTTAAAATCAGTTCAGCAGGATAAATCTCTTTAGTGTACATAGTGAAGTCGTCATTATTGAGAATTATATAGCATCTAAATATCTAAAAGTGTTATTACATTTTGATGGATATACATGCACCAAAATATTATTTAAACGTAATGGGTATTATTAAGACTCTTAAATATTCAATTCAATTAGGTTTTGAAAATATCAGATTCTAACCCTACACGTGAAATAATTCATTAAATAATCAAAGGGTGATATATTTTCTTCAGTTTTAGATCTAAATATTATATGAGAATAAAACTATCAGAAATGAGATGAAAACGGTTTGTCATTAGCTTTTAGATAAGCGAGGAAAACAGGAAGAACACACTCATTCATTCGTTCAATTATCATTATCTGTAAGAAAATTGAAACAAACATCAACCATATAAAACCATCATGAATTGTTTGGTTAACAATCAGAAGAATGTTTCAGCTATGTTCTGAATGTCCAAATGCAAGGCTTTCATTCATATTCGAGTAGCATATTAATTATTAGTTCAATAGCTGATCGCAGTTCAACATTTAAAAACGAGATTGTTGGGTATGGATTAGGATTTATGATTTGCAATATGTTGCACGTTGACGACTACAAGAGTATCATTTTAGGTTCAGAAAGGTTAGCACTTTCATAACGAAGCATCACATGTTAAGATGATACATATACATCACACGAAGGTTTCTAATAGTCTTGCATTTACTCTGAAGTTCTGGGAAAGCTGGATGCCTAAAAGTTTGTAGTTTGTTATTTTTATTCTCAAAATTACTGGCACTGACATTTTCTGTTCATAGAAAAAAATAAATACAGTTTCTATTTAGATTGCTAAGAGTGTTATCACGGCTTACAACTTTCTAATGATGAATATCAGTTTCGGGATCGTGGAATTAGCGGAAAGTCTAGGGTGAAAATTCCAAGAAAATAATAATTTAATAATCTACACTACTATCCTGAAAATAGAAATTATTTCAATTATATTATTAGCGTACCAAAAATACTTTCAAAATAATAGGCACCCCGATCCCCATTGGAAGGTAATAGTGTGTACATGATGTTCAGTTTTTCTTAACTTCGGTATAGATTGAATGAAATAACAAAGATAAAAAAATAAATATTAAAAATCATTTGTTCAGAGAACAATTGAAGGTCTTTCCACCACAAAAAGCACATATTTTAATCGAAAAATATGCACTGTCCGTTTAAAATGTCAATTCTGGTGTCAGAAAATACATTTTAGCTTAATTTACGTTGTTTCTAAAAATATATGGTTTCTATATACTTTTGCTAAAAAATAAAGGAGACAAGTAAGTACTTCCGGTTTACAAAATTGTACATTCGGTTTTATGTAAACCTTTCTTTGCACTGATTTTAGAAAAATATAACGTTCTTGTTACTTTAACATGAATGTAATGCAATTAAGAAAAATTATTTGTCGCTACCTTCTACGGTTTCTTATGATAAGTGATAATAAGTGAAAATCAAAATATATAACATGACCTTGACCTTTGACATTGACCTTATTTTCATTTTGATGGACCATGGACCTCAAATCAAAAGACCCCGAGATATTGAGGATGGCGACAGGGCAGGGCGTACTCGTTGGACACTGCTAGTTTTTGAACTTATATTACGTTTAAAACCACCTAAATCAGATATACTGACCAATAATAGTTGTAAACCTGAAGGATTGGGATATTACGCATGTACAAATCTATCCTTTTTGACGAAATGTGACTTAATCCTGAACAAATTTTTCCCTGACCCTGTCGTAGAACATAAAATGACCGACAACAAGAATGCCATACAAGCCACAAAAGCAACAAATAACTTTTTTACAATGCGGTTTTGCCTTACTTATCCTCATGAGCGGTGATATTGCACAAAATCCAGGCCCAATAAAATATCCATGTGGGATATGCTGTAAACCAACAAAGAAAAATCAGCGAGCTATCCAATGTGAATATTGTCTGTTCTGGCACCACATTAAATGTATTAACATGCATATACGCGAATATAATGAAACTATCCAATAACATAAGAGAGAGTTGGTTCTGCAAATCATGTATATTACCAACCTTTACGAATTCTTTTTTCGAGCTGTCAATCAACGACGGAACAGCTGATTTGAATTATCTCCCCAGTCATTCAACCACGTTTTCCCGATCGACAGATGCAAACATTTGGAAATCATTTGTAAATGACAACATGCATGAAGATGTTTTTGAAGAGCTAAAGAAAGTTCGGAGCAGTAACATCAGCAACTTAATGTGTGGGTATTTGAATATCAATAGACTTCGTTATAAATTTGAACCCATTAAAAACTTATTACATCAAAATCTCGTAGATATTCTCTTTTTATCACACTAGTAACCAGAATTTAGCTTAAACGGCCAAATAGGTATTAACCATCTTTAAAAAACGATTACTGGAATATTGAATCAGATTAACAAAAATTAAAAACGGTTTTCTATCTTGTTCAATCCATTTTAAACTATTTTAATACCAGTCAAATAGATTCCCTTGCGGTCATTCAAATTATTTTAAGACCCGGTTAACCTCCGTCAAACTAATAAGCCACGCCCCCGTTAAACTAATTCAAACTGATGTTAAGTCCTTTTAAACTTTAATGTATTCACAATTAAAATGACTTAATGACAAATAAATAAGAAAATAAGTAACTTAAAGTTATTGATCCAAGATATATTTTTTTAAATGCAGCAAGAACAATGAACCAGTTGAAAATAGAAATGTCCGGTAAATAATATGATTTTAATGTGTCCACATGCAGTAGCTCTTTGTCTGAAAGAGTGTTGATAACTGATATGAAAACTCGAGTTATCTCAGTATTTGTGGTCTCTAAACAATAATTAAAAAAAAAAAAAAATTAAAACGAGAAACGGAATCAAGGATTGTGAAAGACAATAAAAATATCAAATAGAAATAAATTAAATACAATAAATTTGTCAGTCTGTTACTATTATTTATATTTCTGTTAATTTGTCGTATTCCCGTATATTTACTTTTTCTCTTCGTCTGTATTCCTATCGTGTATTCCTAAAGGATAATCAATAAAGGGACACATGTAAAAAGAACAGACAATAGTCATTGTTTACATAATTAAAATCGATAAAATTAATAATCCTTTAGGTTAGTAAAAATCTTTTACAATTACCGACAAATAAAACAATATGTATTAAAAGTTTTATTAAAATTAATGAAACCTTTGATCGTGAAAATGTTGATATTGTTGACTTTTTTCCGTAAATAGTAGTCTTGTTGAAATAAATTGACAAATGTATCTACTTTTAACTCTGTATTAAAGTTGTAATACTTGTCACTGGTGCAAAAAAAAAAACATTCACAGCGGAAAAGCTGAAAAAATCAAAATGAAACTTAAAAAACAATAAAGCACGGCTATACGATTGTGTTTAGTAAATATCGTGCAATTCAGTCCTTATCAAACCCTCTTATAAGTACCGCACATCGCTGTAACCCGCAAATTACTCAATTTACCGGAATTTAATATACATGGAACAGTAATTTTGGGATTATTGCATTTGTCTCAACAATAGAAAATTTGTCAAGCTGTAAATTGTCCACCCCTTAAAAAGGTTATGTATGCATTGAACAGTGATTTTAACGAAAGAACAACTTAAAACAGAAGCGTAGAAATGATTACTAGTATATACATGAGGGGGTGGGGTTCTACACGCTCTTCCGAGTGTGATAAATGGAATAGTTTTTTTTAATCGATAAATCCTTGTAATACACAGACCTACAGAAGGGGTTTTAAACATTACGATCCAAAAAAATAAGTCATTGCAAAGCAAAAAAGAAATTATACATTGAATATACAATGTACATACAAAATTAAAAGAGTATGATGAACTTAAACATGTTTAACCTAAATTTATTCTAGGTTCGTAGAATGATAGTTTGGTATGCTTGCCATTTGAAATATTTCTGTACATTCTTTAATGTGTTTTTTTTTATCTGTTCGTACTTAATGATGTTCCTTTCTTTCCAAATTAAAAATTCCCCTGTTAATTAAACTGTATTGACAATTA
The DNA here is from genome assembly GCA_017311375.1 of Mytilus coruscus. NCBI lineage: Eukaryota > Metazoa > Mollusca > Bivalvia > Mytilida > Mytilidae > Mytilus > Mytilus coruscus. The sequence goes on from CM029598.1 coordinate 93,337,139, forward strand.
CATCCTATATGTATGATTCATTTGCAATACACAGAAAAATAGATTCCTCCAATTTGTTTTTTAAGTTTTGCTTTGATTGTTTTTTTTTATATATATATATATATATATATATATATATATATATATAGATAAAATGAATTTATCTTGTTAAAACAACTACTATCTATCGTTTGTTATTTATCCAATACGCGAGAATATGCACTTGATTTTCTTAACCATTCCTACGAAAGTAACAAATCCCATTGAATTGTTGACTTTATTTCTTATCTCTTCTTCAGTATATACAATATAATGAAATTTGTTCCATTGTAATTGGCAAGCTTATCTAGTTGCAACATTATCTTGTTGATTTTTTCTTATCTCACAATTTTTTTTTTTTTAATTGATGATGTATAATCAATTTTACTTCACACGAGGGCCACACATCGTTAAAGAACGTCATGTTCTTTTTTAATTCCTTTCGATTGATTGCGCGCTATAATACAGCAATCTATCAACAATTTAAAGGTAAGGATGGCAACTATATACTACATAAAACTGTTACTTTAAATATTTGCATCTTATATGGTTTCTAGAATGTGCGTATGATAAAATCCTCTTAACTTTGGGAAAAAATAAAAAAATCGTTTAGTTTTTCGTCGACTGGGTACCAGATAATCATGTTTTTTTAAGTATATTATAAATATCCTTAATCAATATTTTTAACTGCTAATATTTTAATAGACATGTGTTTACAACACAATATTTATCTGGCTTAAAGAAGTTCCAACCATTCGAACGTCCAGGAATTAATATCCAATACTTTTAAAAATGAGTGTGCAAAAATTGAGGGAACGTGACAACAGTAAAATCTATTTAACAAAATCGTCATAACTGGTGATAAAAAGTTTTGTGATCGAGATAAAATCGAGAGGAATACACCTTATGAATAAAAGGAGATGTGATAGATACGCCAAGGAGACATCAACAACTCAACAACACAAATAACTAAAATCCGTCAACAATTGACTGTCTACAAAATACGTCAAACTTGAACAATGGTCCTACAGTTGTATTTAGCACAAATACTTTGACTGTTTGGGAAGTGTATAGAGGGTATGGCTGTGATTTAGAACAGGGTGTAACTGATTAAGGATGAATTACACAACATCGGACTAGGTGAATTGTGGCTATATTATATTATATATTGGTCTATTATAGCTGACTATGCGTTATGAGTTTATTTGTAAAACTTAAATTATTTACACGCCATTTTTTCTTCATAATATCCAGCTTTCAAAGAATTTTTCGAATTAGCGGCATTTTTATGTCAAACCGCTTCATTGTAATTAGATTTTCTATTCAAAAATCATTCTGTATTACAAATCATGACAAAGCGTTTGCAAATACTTTCCTCTCAGTCAAGTATTAATAGTTTACAACGCGTCAATGTTTTTCGAGTATCAGATTCAGCAACCGACGGCAACTCCACTAAATATATGCCTCTACAAAGAGAACTGAAGAAGCTATTGTTTGTGAGCGTGGCTATACCATACGGATAATTCCCTCCCTCGCCAAAAAAAATTAAAAAAAAATGCATTCGGAATAAAAGGAAGATCAAAAGTATACCAAATCATTATAGAATAGCGACATTTTATGTTTAGCAACTGCCGTCGTCACAGTTTTACTTTAATATCAATAATTTCCAAAATCTGACAATACAAATCATTGAAATGGCTAAACTGTTTTAATATCTAAATGTTCAGTTATATAATAAGATATTGGAATAATAAATCTCTTTATTCTGTTTGTTCTTCCGAATATTTGGTATGTTTTTCTCATTGTTGCAGACCGCGGAAGGTGACCGACATAACATTTGGTGATCGTTATCTCATTGGCAATCATTCCGCATCTCCTTATATTTTCATATAGAGTAAAAGAATGTCACAATCCATTTTATTAAAATAATCTATGTTCCAATAGTTAACTTTCATATATAACATGACTGCGAACACCCCTCCCCGCGAAACAAAAAAGAAAAAGAAAAAGGCTAACACTATTTATTACAGGCTGCTTGTAAAGAAGATACATATTCGGCTTTTGAAAGTGTATGAAATTAACTGCAACACAAGTGATAAGCTTGCATTCGAAAAAAAAAAATCATATAGGAAACGTTTTATAAGAACTTATTGTATCATAGTATAGGGTTATGATATTTATCTTGGTGTTTGTTTTATGTTCCTGAAATGAGATTCGTATTAGTTCTACCAGACTGTTTAAAATTATGACGTTCTAGTATAAATCTATCATCACATATTCATCGAATACAGTATCATTTTGTGTAACTCAGCAGTAATTTTTTTCTAGATAAACTTTTTTTAATTTTTGCGTTCATTATTTACTAAAATCAGACTATTAAATGTTTTATTTTTGTCAGTTCGGGCCTTTAATAGCTGACTATGTGGTATGGGTTTTGCGCATTGTTGAAGGCCGTACGATAACCTATAGTTGTTAACCTCTATGTCAAGTGGTCTCTGGTGGGGAGTTGTCTCATTGGCGATTATACTGCATCTTCCTATTTTTACATTGTCACTGGCAATTAATTAGTTTCAGACGTTTAGAATATGTTAAGATTTAACAACACCAGTACGTATACAGTGCACGTGACAGATATATTAGATTTCAATAACAACAAACTCAGAATATTTAGTGCTTTGATAGTTGTGTAGAATTGGAAATCACTTTCTTCTTGCTTTTGAAACGAAAATAACGAATGAACTATAAAATTCTATATACTATACGATACAATTGTATAGGGCTCTGGTTTCCTTTTCTATTTTCTTGATAGAGGCTTGCTACTTGCAAGGACGCTGTTTTACCACGCGGTACGTCGAAAAACCGCTCAGGACCTCATGAGTGCACTCAGGACACACAAAGTGCATTCAGGACATGTAATAGATGTTTTAGTGAGCGTTGAGGGTATGCATTCGATAGATAATTTATTTTTTTATCTGTTATAGTTTTTGTCCAGATAAAATCTATTCAATATTTAGGAAGTAATTGAAGTTTTAAATGGCACGCGCCGTTTCCTGGGATATGTCATGCATGACCGATGATTATATATACTGAATACAAATTATCATGTTGATTAGGTCCTTTGATCTTTAATACTTAGAAGTGACTAGTGATGGCAATATTCACATAAAAGTAAGCTTTGCAAACAAACAAACAAAAACTTTCCTTGGGAAAACAAAAATAATAAAGATTATTATTGTTTTAGCTAAAATGTTTAATACATTTTTCGTTTTGTTTGTAATTGTTGAAGCCAGTTGAAAATTTAAGAAATCTTCACACACGTCTTGTCTTGTCTATAATCTGGAAATTTTCCATTCAATTAATTTCGTTTGAAAACGTTAAAATTGATCTTTTTCATTGCAAACCGTTGTTCCTTTGGAATAAAAACCCTGTTTCAACTATACGATGAAAGTCATATAATATAAAACTTCGTAGGTATAGTTCAGCATTGATAGTAAAAAAAAAAAAAAACAAACAAAAACCGGATAATGCATCAATAGAGCGCCTAATACATAAAAGAAAAATACCGAAATATATGTATATAAATATCATTTTATTATGTGCGTGTTTTGTTCTAAATTCTTGTAATGAAGATGCATTTAAATAAATAACGTTTTTACTATTGAAAGTGTATCCACATATTTACAAGACACTGTTGTTTTGGCGTTTTCATTTTTTTTTTTACTTAATTTCTTTAAACTCCTCATGTATTATAGGTTAATAGTATTCATAGACAGCTTTTGCATCCAAATTTTGTTTAATAAAAACATTTTTCGCCATTTAAACTCATTCTTGTCCAGTACTACATTTCTTTAACGAGTGAAACTGTGATTTTTTTTTCTAAGCTTTTATCTTTATCGCGTAAAAAAACGTACGATACGTGTATAGTTTCAAACTTTATTGAGTAAGATGTATTCCCCCCATTTACACTCGTTCTTTTCCAGTAATAAATTCCTCAAACGAATTTGAATAGGGCCTGAACAAATTTCAATGTGAAAATAAATTCTAAAAATGAATTTGTCTCTGTTTTACTGTCAGTTTTCTGTCCCGATCAAGACCCCCTTTCAAAAACGGGTTAAAATAATGCTAGCGTACATTGAAATCCCGTCATTTATCATACTTGGGTATTTGTTCTTTACAAGTAGTTAAGATTTGGTTTTACATCGAGCTCATGGGAAATTATTAACTTTTAGGTCTTACAGAAAACATGTTATTCCACATCAATGTTGGTTTTTGCAAGCCTCAAGAACAGCGAAAAAGACTATTTCGAAGACTGTTGAATGTTACTCGGTCCGTTCTTATAACAATTAAGACCTCGTGCACAGATTTTGAATAAAAAAAACCTAGAAACTTGCCCGTTAGCCAAACCAAAGAAAGCACGTACTCTGCCAAGATATTAAACTTAGCCAAAAAAAAAAACAAAAACAAAAACAAAAACAAAAAACAAAAACAAAAACAAAAACAAAAACAACAACACGTGTTTCCTTTTGTATGTTAAACTTTATATAAGATAAAATCTGATATTCGTTTATTCAGTTGATGTCATTGAAATACAAAAACGCACTTGTAATAGGCAAACTATTTCACAATATCAATTGTTATTTCTTTTACTTGAGAACTGCAGAACGTACAATAACAATATTAATTTAGACGTCCTCATTACACACAAACTACATATTAAAATACATTGAATGGGACTTTTGATTTTTTTCTCCATTATATTAAAATTCACTACACATAAATCAATTCCGAAACAACTTTAAAATATCGCATAATTAAATTTAATTTACACTGTTCTAATAACTTGATATTCATAATCAATAAGGATAATCCATCAAGTTTGTTGATTGCATTTTTCACGGCCGAGTAGTTGTGTAGTCAGTGACTAGTGCCCTCATAATTTTGTAAAAATTATAAATCTCTATTTTAGTTCGTTTCAAATGGTAAAGTTGGATGTATCCCTATGAAAGTTTAACGGAACCTTTGTTTTTTTAAATGGATTCGTGTTCTTAACAAACTTTATAAAATAGATTTCGGTAGTATAATAAAGTGTAAAGTGCGATTTTTTTTTTTTTTTTTGGCTTTCGTAAACGCGGGGAATCATGATAGTTGAATGTAGGATTTTGGGGTTTTCGGGTTTTGAATGATCCTTCTCGGCTTTCGTTTAAAAGATGTCAAGACAGTCCGTTTCAAAGTTGATACGAAAAACATGAACCTGGAAACCGGAACAATTGAAAAAAATAAGTTTTAAGTGACGCCTGCATGGACAATAAGTTCATTTATCAAGATAATTAGAGAACACATGATAATCAATACATGAATTAAATTCAAGTTTTTTATGTGGCAGTTTGTTTGTTTGAGAATCTTCAAATGTGTTGATATAGTACGAAGTTTTATCGTGTGATGACTTTTTAGATTGCTAATTTAATAGACTCGTACCATTTCCTGTGTATTAGAACAGGTCATCCAAATACGTATTCACAATTGTCGGTTTGAGGAATTGATACGGTTTAATCATAATGTTGCACGTTGACATGTAAATGTCTTGATGAATAAATTAAAACGATATGATTTGGCTTTACTGTGTTAGATATTCATGCGAAATAATTAGTTTATATTTGGCAACATGAATACTAGTGAAAGGCTATACAGATTTTGTCTTTATAAATTAAAAAAAAAATCAAAACGCATGTTTTGATATGAAATTCTAAAAGTTCGAAACTGATTATTTTTTAAACTAGTTCATTGCAATTACATGGGAGATCCTGGTTGGTAAGGCTTCCTTTCAATTTATCTATGTTAATGTAACATCCAGTGGCAATTATATATATTTATCAAGCATATTCAGATCGTATAAAAATCAAGTCTAACGTTTGATTCATAAGTCACGTAAGTGATGTTGATGGTTCGACCGAAATGAAAGTAATTGACACGTACAGAGAGAAATTTTGACTCCGTTAGAAAATACTGAGAATATGCAATTATAAGTTACTTAATATACTTAAACTGCATGTGGACAAATTTATATTATATCATTTTGATATTTAAGTTTTATTCTACACATTTTCTTTTTTTCAGCATTTTAAAAGAAGTCTTGCATCAACAACTAACATTTACTTAATGTATTGATATTCATTTTTAAAGGGGAATATTTGATGGAGATATATTATCTAACGAAAATCAATAACGTTTGGAATGGACAGACGATTATAGATATATCTATCGGGGTTTCTTTTCTGCTTGAGTGATTTACCTTACAAGGAGGCGGACGCTTTAAAATTTAAAAGGACTTAACATCAGTTTGAACTAGTTTAACGGGGGCGTGGCTTATTAGTTTGACGGAGGTTAACCGGGTCTTAAAATAACTTGAATGACCGCAAGGAAATCTATTTGACTGGTATCAAAATAGTTTAAAATGGATTGAATAAGATAGAAAATCGTTTTTAATTTTTGTTAATCTGATTCAATATTCCAGTAATCTTTTTTAAAGAGGTTAATACCTATTTGGCCGTTTAAGCTAAATTCTGGTTACTAGTGTCAGAAACTAAAATTGATGAATCTTTTCCAAATGCCCAGTTTTGTGTCGATAATTTTGCAATGTTGCATGCTGATAGAAATCAACACGGTGGAGTCTTATTGCATATTGTCAGATCTGATCTTGCAGCTGATATTGAATACATTGGTATGGAGGTATCATTTGGAAATAAAAAAAAATGGTTCTTTTGTAAGATATATAAGCCTCCTCGTATGTGAAATGACCATTTCACTACAGATTGTACCAAAACTATTTACAAAATTATATCCAAATATGACAATTATATTTTTATTGGTGACTTTAATTATGACATGCTTAACTGTGATAAGAGTGCAATGATAAGAGAAATCTGTGATATTTTTAATTTGAAAACATCATTAAGAAAGCTAAATGTTTTACGAAAATTTCTAATGCAACCCTTTTAGATTTGATTTTAATGAATCATGACTGCGATTTTAAAAAGACATTCCGTTTCATCTCCGCATCTTGTAAGTGTTTTACTACTAATCTGTCGGTGCTTCTAACTACCTCCCTTACTACTATCAAAGAACTTGTTATTAACTTTTGTGATCAAGCTTATGAAAACAATTCTATTAATGATTTTTGGAGTGTTAAAAATTCTTTAGAGGTTTTAGATAACATACATGCTTTTGATGGTCCTTTTAATTCTGTTGACATTTATGATTTGTCTACTCTCTACACTACACTTCCACACAATATGATTGAAGCTTTAAAGTTTCTCCTGGACAACATATTTGTACGTTTCGGCGATAAAGTGTATCGATATTTTTCGTTAAATAATCCAGAGTTCTCTAAATATACTACGAAATGTACCCAAAGGAACTTACTTTAAATAGATCAAACATAAACAGCAGTAGTTGTCCTAAAAGCGCGGAAATCACTATGTGATCCGTGTAAACTCATCGAACGTTTAAACATACTTATTAGTAAAGGTAACCTTACCAATTTTGTAATTAGATCTTAGAATATAGTTTACATTGGCACAAATATCGCTTTTGTCATCAGCAAATTAAAACATAACTAAATTTATATTCTTTTCAAACGGTTTTTTGGGATGTATAAATACACAACCACGTTCATTTTCTATATATAGATTACTCTATCTATATATAAGATTATACATATTTATTAAAATGTTAACTCCTAACTATCCTACTGCCTGTCGATACATTTATTTTGGCATTGCACGAGTCATGTCTTTTTTGACTGTCCATGACGTTAAAATACTTAATCCTTAGGATGTGTTTTAGTTGATTTTAGTCTCTGATGCATGATTTTTTATTATTAATTGTTTTTGGCTTTTAACTAGGTTTCAGTAACTGCAAGTACTCTCAATAAAGGCAACAGTAGTATACCGCTGTTCAAATTTCATAAATCGATTGCTAAAAAACAAATCTGGGTTACAAAACTAAAACCGAGGGAGCACATCAACTATAAGAGGAAAACAAAAGAACAACAGGAACATTGAAGTGCAACAAAAACAAAAGCCAACATACATAGAAACGAATCGTACTTTCGTGTTAATTTGACCTGTTTATACTGTTATGTTTACATAATACATTATCACTATGGTTTAATTGGCTTATAATTAATACTGACAGTTAGGAATTTATAATCATCAGATTAGCGGATGTTTCTGTCAATAGATTATTATCTGATCTTATCTCTTATCATACTTCACAGCTTCAGTATTCTGTTTTATGGGCGTATTTTTCCCATGGCATTACATTACTCTTGGTTTTATATATACTGATGTATTGCAAATTTAATCATTGTGTGTGTAGATTGTACTTTAATAAACATGTATACTCTAATGAAATAGTCATCATTACAACCCACGATAAATATAACAGATACAATTTGTAATGCATTTTTGTTATTTAATGTTTACTTATTTAGTGTTATATTTCGTCTCACTATTTTTAATATATACCACCTTTGATAAGTGTTTGGTATGACGATAAATGTTCACTTCTGTTCTCGTACTATGACCAACAAAATTATTTATTTTGTAAAAAATATTTCCGTACTCCTTGTATACCTTACAACAAAGTTATTTTTATTTACCTGTGTACGGTATTTTATTTGGCGGCATTTTGTTCAAAATTATGGTTGTCTTTCTGATATTGTTTCACATCTCACCCTCTTTTTTATTTATTTTGTATTTACATTGTGTCATAGATCAAAAATAATCGTTCAGTGTATGTTCACTTGTTTTTGTTAATATATCTTTTGATTAAGTTAAGCCATTTCAATTGATATTTTATAGTGTGTCTTTCTATGTCGTGATGTTACATTATTGTTTGAGGTTAGAGTGAAGGTTGGCGCCTTTTAAAACGTTTAAATCCGCTGCATTTGTTTGCACCTGTCCTAAGTCAGGAACCTGATGTTCAGTGGTTGTCGTTTGTTGATGTGGTTCATTAGTGTTTCTCGTTTCTCGTTTTTTTTATATAGATTAGACCGTTGGTTTTCCTGTTTGAATGGTTTTACACTAGTCATTTTTGGGGCCCTTTATAGCTTGCTGTTCGGTGTGAGCCAAGGCTCCGTGTTGTAGGCCGTACTTTGACCTATAATGGTTTACTTTTACTAATTGTGACTTGGATGGATAGTTTTCTCATACCACATCTTCTTATATCTATGTAATTTTGGTACAGGGATTAGTGATGTGCACAACTTTATATCTGTGCAGCTAAATTGTGACTTACCAAACATTTTACCAAAAAGAAGATATGCAGTAGTTTTAAGAATGTTGATGCATCAAATTTTTAAAAAGATTTATTAGAAAATCTGAATTTTGATATATCTGAATTTGATAATGTAAATGCAGCATATGATCATTTTAGTAAACGTTTCTTTGAGATAGTGACAAACATGCACCTTTGAAGGAAAGAAAAATATTTCCAAATCAGGTACCATATATGAATGCAGAGCTAAACAGTACCATTTATAGAAAAAAAAAATGATGTATAATAAATTTCAAAAATTTAGCGGTAGTAAGAACTGGGAAGCATAGAGACGTCAACGCAACTATGTTACAAGACTAAACAAAATAGGTCTATTAACCAATATTTTGTGCTTGGGGCCCTAAGTCTAAAGATTTCTGGCCAACAGTGAAATATTTTTGTACAAATAAAGGTAATGTACACCAAAAGGAAAATGTTCTCTCTGCAAATGATGTTCTAATTACAAAACAAGATAATAACTATTTTGTAAATGTTGACAAGATTAATGGAATCAATCAAATACAGGTTGATGATGTTCACCCGAGTACTTTGTCCATTAAAGACAATTTTTACGATCTTGACCAAAAACAATTTTACCTTTTCCCCTATTGATCAAAACTTTGTTGAGGAACGTTTACGCAAAATTAATGTTAAAAAAGCCATTGGAATAGATGGTATGTCACCCAAATTACTACATTTTGCTAAACCTGCTATTGTAAAACCTCTTACAGATATAGTTAATTTATCATTATCGTCATCAACCTTCCCTGAGCATCTTAATGAAGCTCAAGTTGCACATATTTACAAAAAGAATAGTATATGAGAAAAAGGAAAGTATAGACTGGAAAGTATATTACCGGCCATTTCTAAAATTTAGAAACTGCCATAGAAGTACAATTTGTACAGTACTTTAATAACATGTTCAATCAATTTTTTGGCAGCTTTTAGATCAGGCTTTGGATGTCAGTCGACTTTAATAAGAGTGATTGAAGATTGGAAATTAGCCCTAGACCAAAATAAATACCTTGCAGCTATCCTGATTGACTTGTTAAAAGCTTTTGACTGTCACCCCCATCACTTAGTGCTACTGAAACTAAAAGCTTATGGTCTTTCAAAATCATCACTTGATATGTTATATATTTATTTAACAACAAGAAAACAGTGTGTGAAACGGAAATTTAAGTGGTATGCTTGACATATTTAAAGGGGTACCAAAAGGTTCCATCCTTGGGCCCATCCTATTTAATATTTTTATAAATGATTTGTTCTTTTTTGTTAAAATATATGTTCTTTATATATTTATGCTGATGACAATATTTTGTCAAAGTCTGGAAATTCCTTACAAGACGTAATTTCTGCACTTGAGGAAGACAGCAATTATTTAATACAGTGGTTTTCTTGAAATAAAATGCAGGCCAAACCAGAAAAATGTCAAGCTATCTCTTTTGGCAAAAACACACATAATAACACGCTTGTGTTTGATTTGAATTGTATTTCTATATCATGTGAGGATGAGGTAAAACTACTTGGAGTTACAATTGATTTTAAATTAAACTTCAATTCACATATTTCAAATATTTGTAAAAAGGCTGCAAGGCAATTAACCGTTTTGAAAAGAATTTGGAAACACCTAAACAAACTGAGTAAAATTGAAATTTATTACTCATTCGTTATGTCAAACTTTAGTTACTGCCCTTTGACTTGGCATTTCTGTTGGGAACAATATACAATAAAAATAGAAAAAATGAAAAAGCGAGTGCTTTGTTTTATTAATGAAGACCATCAGAACTCGTACGAAACACTACTGCAGGTTTCAAACCTTCCATCACTAAAAACTAGTAGAATACGCTCAAATGCCTTGGAGAAAATAATTAATAACAAATGTTATTTATTTATTCAAGATCTAGTTGTAATAAAAGACAATTCATATAATTTCAGGTATGTGAACATTGCTGAGGTACCTAGACCTAGAATCTCAAGTTATGGTAAAAGATCTTTTAGATTTGAGGCAGCACAAGTATGGAATTCCCTTCCCAATGAGGCTAGAACTATGATCTTTTTTGACCAATTTAGGAATTATATAAATTGCTGGTGTGGGGGTCAAAAATGCAACTGCAGTTCATACCGTTTCCATCCAGTGCTGCCTCATAGCTGAAATTTCTTTCTTTTCTTTTTTTCTTTTCTGGCCGTTTGCTCTGCTTTTTTATGCACTAGTAAATAGCTGCTATTAAATGACAGTGCTTAATTTATTTATTTATTTATGCTTTTTAGTTTTTTAGTATTTTATGATATTTAAGTGCTTGCTGGTTCCCTTATTCAATGCACATAGATGTGTTTGACGCATGAGCATTGATCCTGGAGATTCAGAAATCAAAATTAATTTGCTTTCATTATATATCCATTTTTTTGTTTTTGTTTTTGTTTTTTTTATTTATTAGTATTTGCATGAAGCTGCATGATTTTTATATGATAGTCGATTAAAGAGCTCACCAGAGTTCCTGTTTTATCTGTTATTATGTATATATATGCCGACTTGAAATAAAATTTACTTACTTACTTACTTACTTATCACTCATGGTTTACCGGTTACAAATGCATATCACTTATATCAAATACATAAGGGGAAATAACTCTCATATGGAGTCTCCGGATCTCTATGGTCAAAATTATTCTCCATGCCCTTAGGATATAACGGGCAATTTGGTAAAATCAATTTGTCGTAATCTTTTACGGTTGCGAAGCAGTAGTCCGAACAAGAGAACGGTGTTCGGGGAAATAACTCTTACAAAGTAAAAGGTTCGGTTAAACAGTATCAGATTTAAAAGCGTATAAACTGTTCGATATCATATACCAAATATCTAAGCGACAACTTTTGAAACAACAATACTGCGCAAGAAAAAAAATTGGCGGAAGAAAAAAAAAATTAAAATCCAATTGTTAGAGAATAATTTAAGGTCTTTCCACCCCAAAAAACAAATCTAGACAGGAAATAGTCAATCAACAATATAACACGTAATTAAGATGATAAATAATGTCAGTACCTAAATTCTATACTTCAAGACCATCATGTATTATTTGTGAAGTTGGTACGGAATATGTATCAACAAGGTCTTGGTATCTTCCGATGATTCTTTTTAGAAAAGGGACAAGACGTTCTTTTACATAACCCTAGTTCATCAACTTGCTGCTGACGTTAAATAAAGTCTGAGGTATTCTAAAAATATCATAAAATCTAATCTAATCAGGTTTAAAAAGCATTTGATTATACACCATATAATGTATTCTAAATGTATTAGATGTAAAATGACATTTAGAAAGAACCTTCCTTATAAGAATTAGATTTTATGATATAAATTAGCAGTAACTCAACAGGTGTGAAAATCATGTAATATACATGAAATTTTCAAGATGTAAAACAATAAATCACCTAGGTCATATAGTTTTGTTATCAGACTAACATATTTCATTTCCTGGAAAGCAACAACAATTTAGGTCAAACATTCGATAAATAGAACACTTTGAAATATATATATCGTTGGTTAATGGGTTAAATCTTTTTATTTAAAAATAAATTTAGCAAAATTGCTTGATTTTTATCAGACTCGGTCAATCATATGCTGTTTTATATGATACAAAGAAAAACGACATTTTTTTTTCTTCGGGTTTAAAAAACAGTTGATTATACAGCATGGAGTGTATTATAATCGGCATCATGGTGAATTGAATTAACTGAGTAAATATTTTTTTGCAATAATACTACATTAACAGCAATCAAGGACTCCCGTTTTCAGACTTTATTCAAATAATTAGTGGTTGTATATACATGCGTTCATGAATGACAAATCCTTGCTTTAATGTATCTGTGCAATTGGAATGCAAAATAAACTTAAACTAAGAAAAAAGTATAATCACAAAAATACTGAACTCCGAGGAAAATTCAAAAAGGAAAACAAATGGCAAAATCAAAAGCTCAAACACACCAAACGAATGGATAACAACTGTCATATTCCTGACTTGGTACAGGCTTTTTCTTATGTAGAAAATGGTGGATCGAACCTGGTTTTATAGCTAGCTAAACCTCTAACTTGTATGACAGTCGCATCAAATTCTATTATAATGACAACGATGCGTGAACAAAACGAACAGACACAATAGGTAAAAATGTCAAAAATAGGGGTACAGCAGTCAACATTGTGTTATCATCTTAATCACTTTAAAACAAACAAATGTAACAAAGAAGCACAAAAAGGCATACATCAAATTTAACATCCTCATCTTGCTTTTTTATTATACGATTTTATTTATCTATGTAAAATTCACCCATAAAGGATGGAAGGTTTTAAGTACTGGCGTAGAATCACGCGTTTGACGTCACATAGGTAAATATAGAATAATTTTGTCATTCAAAGTATGACGGGATATATAAGTACGGAGTCACGTTAAATGGATATCACAAAAAAAATAAAGACTTAACAGTAAAAGTAATATTAATAAAAAAAAAGAACATTCTGTCGTTCAAAGTATTACGGGATACATAAGTACAGAGTCACGTCAAATGGATATCACAAAAAACAATTTCAATGATTTGGGTATAAGTATGTCTTGGCATTTCGAATATTTTGGATACATAACGCTTTTTTCACTCTGAAGATTAAAGTATTTTGCCAAGATGTGTATAGATTTTATAAGCGAAATTATGTTGACATTGATTTTGATGAAAGATTCAACAATGTTTGACAATTATATACAAAACGTCAACTCGTACCTCATTTTCTCTATTTGGATCTATATCTGCTCTTTCTAATAACAATTGCACTATGTTGAGATTTCTACCACTAGCAGCTAAGTGTAAGGGAGTATCACCATTATACTGAAATTAAAAAGCTTGCACTGCTCATTGCATCAGATGAAAGTTAACAAAAACAATTCATACATATGGTGTTACTATGTCCTTTGATTGAGTTAAGCTATTTCAGTTGATATTTTATAGTGTGTCTTTCTATGTTGTGATGTTACACTATTGTTTAGAAAAAGGGTGAAGGTTTGGTACCATTAAAACGTTTAAACCCGCTGCATTTGTTTGCACCTGTCCTAAGTCAGGAATCTGATGTTCAGTAGTTGTCGTTTGTTGATGTGGTTCATAAGTGTTTCTCGTTTCTCGTTTTTATATAGATTAGACCGTTGGTTTTCCCGTTTGAATGGTTTTACACTAGTAATTTTTGGGACCCTTTATAGCTTACTGTTCGGTGTGAGCCAAGGATCCGTGTTGAAGACCGTACTTTGACCTATAATGGTTTACATTTATAAATTTTAACTTGGATGGAGAGTTGTCTCATTGGCACTCATACCACATCTTCTTATATCTATATATGATTACAGTACAAAAAATTACACCAGCCAACATTTCGAGAAGTTAATGAACTTCAAACCATGTTTGTTTATCACAATTTTGATGAAACTGTAATTGTGGATTAGGTTAATAACATGTGTACATAAAACCTGGTCATTGTGATGTGTATTCGAATCCTATTTATTTTGACAAAGATTGCCTGTTTTAAAGAAGTTCTGTTGTCCTGTGTGTTTATTCCTACTTCCTCCACCAACAAAACCTGGTCGCCTTGGATTTTAAAATTTTAACATCTTTTTTCTTTCTTTTATTCGAAGTCTCAAACGATTTAGCATTTGTACTACTCGAACAATCTATTCATATCCATCTTTTTTGCGATTTGTATATTTTAAAAAATATATTTCCCGTTCTCTTCTTCTTGGATTTTGATGGAAGATTTAACAGAGTTGGACAACCCTGTAAAAACGTCATCACGTACCTTGTTTTCTATATTTGGATCTATATCTGTTCTTTCTAATAACAATTTAACTATGTTGTTTAATCCACCTTTAGCAGCTGCGTGTAAGGGAATACCATCATACTGAAATAAAAAGCTTGCAATGATCGTATTGTCCTACAGAAGTATAAAAAACATTAGAGTAAAAAAAACTAACATTG
Source organism: Mytilus coruscus (assembly GCA_017311375.1). Taxonomy (NCBI): domain Eukaryota; kingdom Metazoa; phylum Mollusca; class Bivalvia; order Mytilida; family Mytilidae; genus Mytilus; species Mytilus coruscus. The sequence goes on from CM029598.1 coordinate 93,352,476, forward strand.
GCCAAAAATTCGAAAATATAAAGAATCCCAAACCATTTTTCTCAATCGCATTTTTGTTGAAACTGTTAAAGTTGATTAGGTTAATAAATTGTTTATATTAAATATGCTTATAGTGATGTGTATTTGAATCCCCTTTAAACTGACAAAGATTGCCTGTTTTCCAGCCGAAAGTCGGTTGTTCTGTCTGTTTACTCCAGGTTCCTCGACCAACAAAAACAGGTCGCTATGGTATAACCAATATCACTGAACGTAGCTTAAACTCCAACCAACAGATACACGAACACTATCATGGTAAGTTGTATCACACTCATAGTATAACAGTTGGTATCATTACGGGAAGATATCAAGAAAGTGGTCTCAGTCAAGGCAATCGAAATAAGATAAGATATAGTTGAAGCTGTCAAAATAATATTGCAAAAACAGACATTTGTGATGTAGCTGAAAGTTGTCTCATTGGCAATCACATCACATTTACTTTTTCAAAATGTATCAAGATATTTGTAATTTTAACATCTTATTTCTTTCTTTTTATTGGATGTTTCAAACGATTTAGGAATTATACTACTCGACCAATATATTCATACCCTATCTTTTTTTTTTTTTTGGGGATGGGGAATGTATATTTTAATAATAATATTTTGAGTTCTCTTCTTCTTTGGTTTTGGTGGAAGATTTAACAAAATTGGACACTCCTGTGAAGAACGTCATTTCTTACCTTATTTCCTTTGTTTGGATCTATATCTGTTCTTTTCAATAACAACTGAACTATTTCGAGCTGTTTACCACTAACAGCTGAGTGTAAGGGAGTATCACCATTCTGTAAAAGATACCATATTACTGAAATAAACGGCATGCAATGTTCGTATTTTCCTACAGAGGTATAAACAAATATTTCATACAAATGATTAGAGTAAAAAAAAGCATTGGCCAACAATTCGAGATTAATGAATATCAAAATCGTTTTTATAAATTGTATTTTGATGAAACTGTACATATGCATTAAGTATATAACTTGTGTACATACACCCTCCTTATAGTGATGAGTAATGGAATCCCTTTTAAATTGACAAAGATAACCAGTTTTCCAGGCGAAAGTCGGTTGTTCTGCCTGTTTATTCCAGATTCTTCCACCAACAAAAACTGGTCGCCTTGGTATAACCATTATAATCATATGTGGCGTTTAACTCAACAAACAAATACACGAACATTATCATGGTGAGTTGTATCACACTCATAGTATAACAAATGATCTCATTGCGGGCAGATTTCAAGAAAGAGGTATCACTCAAGGCAATTGAAATATGATATGATGTAGTTAAAGCTGTCAAAATAATATTGCAAAAACAAACAATATGCTAACATCTACGATATTTGTAACGTAGTGGAAATTTCTCTCATTGGCAATCATATCACATCTTATATTCATAAAGAGAAGACTATGTATTTAGTTTAACATCATTTTTCTTTTTTAACTTAAATTTTGTTTCAAACCTTATGTATAGTAAGAAAAAAAGGAAAGCGATACTTTTAAATTTCAATGTGTCCGATGCGAATTCCTTGATTTTCTTTCATCAAGAAAGCTCAAAGTCGAATAATTGAAAGCCAATTATTGAACTTGTATTTCATTGTAATAATTGGACTCTTGTCGGTTCTCCTATTCTATTTTCAACAGCTATAATATGTAAGTGTAAAACAAAGTCGCAGTCAAAAATGAATAGAAATAATAAGATGTTTTAAGCTAATACAAACATACATTGAAATATTCGACCCGTAATGATATACTGTAGTTATTCACTTTTTAAAGTAAAAGTACTTCACATATATAATTAATTTAATACTATTAAATATAAAACAACTTGATAAGAAGGTTACATAGATATAGGAAGATGTGGTGTGAGTGCCAATGAGACAACTCTCCATCCATACATGTTTACTTTTATTCGTTTTTACAGAATCCGGAAACCAAACGTGTCTGCTGTAGGTATACAGCCTTTTCTTATTGTAAAACAATCTGACGATAGAAAGCGTTAATGACCGCAGATGTGTACAATATTGATTAACTCAATCACGTAAAAATAGGAACAATATATCCACCAACCTATACCATAACCAGACATTAACAAACATAGACCTATGCCTAAATAAATTGTTTCATGGAGTATTGTAAATAGGCATTATTTTGCAAATACTCATACAAATAACTGAGATTGTCATTGTCCATGACATCATGTTTTTATGATTATTATATACAAAGAATGTACTAACGCATATATCGAACTCCACGGTGAAATCAAAAGGGTGAAGTCTGTAAAAACTGACAACACCAAACGCTGGAACGAATGGAAAACAGCTGTCAAATTTCTGACTTAGTATAGACATTTTCCAAGGAAAAATAGTGGCGTTTATTAAGGAATATTAAGACTGTAGTTGAAGAGTTGCCACCGCCAATTAACGATTTGATGGTCGCAAATGCAGTTTTATGTAGACAGTAAAACGGAAATGTGCGACCGTCAAATCTAAGTGACGGTGGCAACTCTTCAAATACTGTACTGTTATTCCGATTCTAGTGCATTACAAAAATAAATCATACGTTAGAGCTTGAAAAAATGTAGAAATTTTAGATAAACTAAAATTCCGAGAAACTTCATGAAAGATTTTGAGGTAGGTGTTGTTTTATTTTCCATAATATTGTAGTAATCGAACATTTGTTGATCCAAGAAATTCAAAATGGCGGGTCCCTCCTAAGTTACGACATGTCAACTGTGGATTTGATGGCAACTTTTAGCCAATGAAAAAAATTGTTATATAAAAGCTCTAACAAATCTTATGGGTTGAGAAATTTACACTCTATATGAGGGTTAGTTTGATCAATTGCTGCTAAGATGGTCCACAAGGAGAGGCGCACAGTTGGTTCCCATACGTATGCCGACAACCCGGTGGAAATGTCCAGCGTTTATTCTACTTTTAAGTACTTTACCCTTTCGTTACTTCTACTACACGAGTAAACAATCTCAGAGTATTTGTCAAATCCTTTTTCATTGTGGACAAACTGTTAGCCAATTCAACGAATGATCCCTTGGTAGAACATGATTGATTGATTGGTTTATTTATTTTTGCTTTACGCCGCTTACGCTCAAAAAGACTATATCGCGGCGAGACCTAATTCAAATATTGTTGCCAAGGTATATTTTTTTAAACCAGACATTAAGTCCTTCATATACTATAACTGAAGACGAAAACAAATTAAGACCAACACTACGACGACGTGATAAAAATATAAAATATCATTTTACACTGAACCAACCTATTTGTGTTATATATATTATATTCAAATTTCTTATCAAATTGAACCATTTTGTAACAGGAATACCATCAAATACATCATACATATTATTGATATACAAATTCTTAAAGAATATTAGTAAGGTCAATACATTCCAGTAAATAAAATTGAGAATGGAAATGGAGAACGTGTCAAAGAGACAACAACTCGACCAAAGAGCAGAAAACAACCGAAGGCAATCGATGGGTCTGCAACACAGCAAGAAATCCCCCACATGACCCGAAACAAAAATGTGTACTAGTTGAGTGAAAATTGACGTCATACCTAACTCCAAAACATACACGTGAACTAAAATTAAAAATTATACAATACTAACAAAGGCCAGAGGTTCCTGATTTGGAGGGTTAAACATATTTAGTGAGATCTCAACCTCCCATATACCTCTAGCCAATGTAGAAACAAAGATGTTTAATAGTATAGTTGCAATCGAAGCAAGTGATTGAACTTCATTTTACAGAAGATACTTGTGTATTATTCTAGTATGATCGATACGGGTTATAAAAATAACACACTGATCTTTGCTTAATATAAAAACATTCGAAGCTTTGCTTTTCTTTTTTTTTTTATGTTATTTTGTTTAATATCCTTCCATTTATTCCACGTTTTTTTTTTTTCTATTTATTACAACATTATCTCTAATATAAGATCTAAAATGGGTATCTGGTATTTCAAGATTTGAAATATTTAGTTTTCAAGCAAAACAAAGTATAACACAAAATTCAAGAAAGCATAAAGAAAAATTAAAAACCAATTGTTAGAGAATAATTTAAGGTCTTTCCTACCCAAACAAATATCTAGACAGGAAAATAGTCAATCAACAATATAACACGTAATTAAGATGAAAAATAATGTCAGTACCTAAATTCTATACTTCAAGACCATCATTTATTATTTGTGACGTTGGTACGGAATATTTATCAACAAGGTCTTGTTATCTTCCAATGATTCTTTTTAGAAAAGGGACGAGACGTTCTTTTACATAACCTTAGTTCATCAACTTGCTGCTGACGTTTAATAAAGTCTGAGGTAATCTAAAAATATCATAAAATCTAATCTAATCAGGTTTAAAAAGCATTTGATTATACACCATATAATGTATTCTAATTGTTATTCTAAAAGTGATAGATGTAAAATGACATTTAGAAAGAACCTTCCTTATAAGAATTAGATTTTATGATATTAATTAGCAGTAATTCAACAGGTGTGAAAATTATGTAATATAAATGATATTTTCAAGATGTAAAACAATAAATCACCTAGGTCATATACTTTTGTCATCAGACTAACATATTTCATTTCCTGGAAAGCAACAAATTTAGGTCAAACATTCGATAAATAAAACACTTTGAAATATATATATCATTGGTTAATGGGTTAAACTTTTTATTTGAAAATAAATTTAGCAAAATTGCTTGATTTTAATCAGACTCGGTCAATCATATGCTGTTTTATATAATACAAAGAAAAACGACATTTTCTTTTTCTTCGGGTTTAAAAAACAGTTGATTATACAGCTTGGAATGTATTATAATCGGCATCATGGTGAATTTAATTAACTGAGTAAATATTTTTTTGCAATAATATTACATCTACAGTCAACAAGGATTCCCGTTTTCAGACTTTATTCAAATAATTAGTGGTTGTATATACATGCGTCCATGAATGACAAATCCTTGCTTTAATGTTTCTGTGCAATTGGAATACAAAACAAACCTAAACTAAGAAAAAGTTAAAATCTCAAAAATACTGAACTCCGAGGAAAGTTCAAAAAGGAAAGTCACTAATCAAATGGCAAAATGAAAAGCTCAAACACACCAAACGAATGGATAACAACTGTCGTATTCCTGACTTGTTACAGGCTTTTTTTATGTAGAAAATGGTGGATTAAACCTGGTTTTATAGCAAGCTAAACCTCTCACTTGTATAACAGTCGCACCAAATTCCATTATAGTGACAACGATGCGTGAACAAAACAAACAGACACAATAGGTAAAAATGTCAAAAATAGGGGTACAGCAGTCAACATGTGTTATCATCTTAATCACTATAAAAACAAACAAATGTAAAAAAGAAGTACAAAAAGGCATACATCAAATTTAACATCCTCATTTTGCTCTTTTATTATACGCTTTTATTTATCTATGTAAAACCCACCCATAAAGGATGGAAGGTTTTAAGTACTGGCGTAGAATCGCGCGTTAGACGGCACACAGGTAGATATAAAATAATTTTGTCATTCAAAGTATGACGGGATACATAAGTACGGAGTCACGTCAAATGGATATCACAAAAAAAAGACTTAACAGTAAAAGTAATACTAATAAAAAAAATTTTGTCGTTCAAAGTATGACGGGATACATAAGTACAGAGTCACGTCATATGGAAATCGCAAAAAACGATCTCAATGATTTGGGTATAAGTATGTCTTGGCATTTCGAATATTTTGGATACATAACGCGTTTTCACTCTGAAGATTAAAGTATTTTGCCAAGATGTGTATAGATTTTATAAGCAAAATTATGTTAACATTGATTTTGATGAAAGATTCAACAAAGTTTGACAATTATGTACAAAACGTCAACTCGTACCTCATTCTCTCTATTTGGATCTATATCTGCTCTTTCTAATAACAATTGCACTATGTCGAGATTTCCACCACTAGCAGCTAAGTGTAAGGGAGTATCACCTTTATACTGAAATTAAAAAGCTTGCACTGCTCATTGCATCATATGAAAGCTAACAAAACAATTCATACATATGATTACAGTACAGAACATTATACAAGCCAACATTTCGAGAGTTAATGAACTTCAAACCGTTTTTGTTTATCGCAATTTTGATGAAACAGTAATTGTAGATTAGGTTAATAACATGTGTACATAAAACCTGGTCATTGTGATGTGTATTCGAATCCTATTTATTTTGACAAAGATTGCCTGTTTTAAAGAAGTTCTGTTATCCTGTGTATTAATTTCAACTTCCTCCACCAACAAAACCCGGTCGCCTTGGATTTTAAAATTATAACATCATTTTTCTTTCTTTTATTCGGTGTCTCAAACGATTTAGCATTTGTACTACTCGAACAATCTATTCATACCAATCTTTTTTGCGATCTCTATATTTTAATAAAAAATATTTCCCGTTCTCTTCTTCTTTGATTTTGATGGAAGATTTAACAGAGTTGGACAATCCTGTAAAAACGTCATCACATACAAACGATTAGAGTAATTAAAATAACAAATACACGAACAATATCATGGTAAGTTATATCACACTCATAGTAACAAATGATCTCATTACGGGCAGATTTTAAGAAAGAGGTCTTAGTCAAAGCAATCGAAATAAGATAAGATATAGTTGAAGCTGTCAAAATAATATTGCAAACACAGACAAACTGCTTACACCTACGTCATTTGTGACGTAGTTGAAAGTTGTCTCATTGACATTCACATTTACTTTTTCAATATGTTTCAGGATATTTGTAATTTTAACATCATTTGTCTTTCTTTTTATTGGATGTTTCAAACGATTTAGCAATTATACTACTCGACCAATATATTCATACCCTATATTTTTTTTGTTTGGGGGGGGGAGGAGGGGGGTGGGGAATGTGTGTATTTTAATAAAAATATTTTCAATTCTCTTCTTCTTTGGTTTTGATGGAAGATTTAACAAAATTGGACACTCCTGTGAAGAACGTCAATTCTTACCTTATTTCCTTTGTTTGGATCTATATCTGTTCTTTTCAATAACAACTGAAGTATTCCGTGCTGTTTACCACTAACAGCTGAGTGTAAGGGAGTATCACCATTCTGTAAAAAATACCATAATACTGAAATAAACGGCATGCAAAATGTTCGTATTTTCCTACAGAGGTATAAAAAAATATTTCATACCAATGATTAGAGTACAAATAAGCATTGGCCAACAATTCGAGATTAATGAATATCAAAATCGTTTTTATAAATTGCATTTTGATGAAACTGTACATATGCATTAAGTATATAACTTGTGTACATACACCATCCTTATAGTGATGAGTAATGGAATCCCTTTTAAATTGACAAAGATAGCCAGTTTTCCAGACGAAGTCGGTTGTTCTGGCTGTTTACTCCAGCTTCCTCCACCAACACAAAACTGGTCCCCATGGTATAACCAATATCACTGAACGTGGCATTAACCCCTATAAATCGCATGTTTGTTAAACTGTTAAATAAATGTGGTTTGTTAGAAACTTGTGTACATAAAACATTTTCATGGTGATGTGTATTCGATTCGAATCTCATTTAAATTGACAGATTTCCAGTTTTCCAGAAAGTCAGTTGTTCTGTCTGTTTACTCCAGATTCTTCCACAAACAAAAACTGTTCGCCTTGGTATAACCATTATAATTATATGTGGCGTTTAACCCAACAAACAAATACACGAACATTATCATAGTGAGCTGTATCACACTCATAGTATAACAAATGATCTCATTGCGGGCAGATTTGAAGAAAGAGGTCTCACTCAAGGCAATTGAAATATGATATGATGTAGTTAAAGCTGTCAAAATAATATTGCAAAAACAAACAATATGCTAACATCTACGATATTTGTAACGTAGTGGAAATTTCTCTCATTGACAATCATATCACATCTTATAATCATAAAGAGAAGACTATGTATTTACTTTAACATCATTTTTCTTTTGTAACTTAAATTTTGTTTCAAACCTTATGTATAGTAAGAAAAAAAAGGAAAGCGATACTTTTTAAATTGCAAGGCGTCCGATGCGAATTTCTTGATTTTCCTTCATGAAGAACGCTCGAAGCCGAATAATTGAAAGCCAATATTTGAACTTGTATTCCCTTGTAAGAATTGGACTATTGTCAGTTCTCCTATTCTATTTTCAACAGCTATAATATGTATGTGTAAAACAAAGATGCAGTCAAAAAATGAATAGAAATGATAAGATGTTTTAAGCTAATACAAAAATACATTGGAATATTCGAACCTTAATGATATACTGTGGTTATTCACTTTTTAAAGTAAAAGTACTTCACATATATAATTAATTTAATACTATTAGATATAAAAAAAACTTAGATAAGAAGGTTACATGTTTACTTTTATTCATTTTTACAGAATCCGGAAACCAAACGTGTCTGCTGTATTTATACAGCCTTTTCTTATTGTAAAACAATCTGACGATAGAAACCGTTAATGACCGCAGATGTGTACAATATTGATTAACTCAATCACGTAAAAATAGGAACAATATATCCCCAACCTATACCATATCCAGACATTAACAAACATAGACCTATGCCTAAATAAATTGTTCCATGGAGTATTGTAAATAGGCATTATTTTGCAAATACTCATACAGATAACTGAGATTTTCATTGTCCATAACATCATGTTTTTATGATTATTATATACAAAGAATGTACTAACGTGTATATCGAACTCCATGGTGAAATCAAAATGGTGAAGTCTGTAAAAACTGACAACACCAAACGCTCGACTTTATTAAGCAATGGAACGAATTGAAAACAGCTGTCAAATTCCTGACTTTGTATAGACATTTTCCAAGAAAAAATGGTGGCGTTAATTAAGGAATATTAAGACTGTAGTTGAAGAGTTGCCACCGTCAATTAACGATTTGATGGTCGCAAATGCAGTTTTACGTAGACAGTAAAACGGAAATGTGCCACCGTCGAATCTAATTGACGGTGGCAACTATTCAAATACTGTACTGTTATTCCGATTCTAGTGCATTACAAAAAGAAATCATACGTTAGAGCTTGAAAAAATGTAGAAATTTTAGATAAACTGAAATTCCAAGAAACTTCATGAATGATTTTGAGGTAGGTGTTGTTTTATTTTCCATAATATTGTAGTAATCGAACATTTGTTGATCCAAGCAATTCAAAATGGCGGGTCCCTCTTTAGTTACGACATGTCAACTGTGGATTTGATGGCAACTTTTAGCCAATGAAAAGAATTGTTATATAAAAGCTCTAACAAATCTTATGGGTTGAGAAATCTGCACTCCATATGAGGGTTAGTGTGATAAATTGCTGCTAAGATGGTCCAAAAGGAGAGGCGCACAGTTGGTTCCCATAAGTATGCCGACAACTTTAAGTACTTTACCTTTTCGTTACTTCTACTACACGAGTAAACAATCTCAGAGTATTTGTCAAATCCTTTTTCATTGTGGACAAACTGTTGACCAATTCAACAAATGATCCCTTGGTAGAACATGATTGATTGATTGGTTTATTTGTTTTGCTTTACGCCGCTTCCGCTCAAAAAGACTTTATCGCGGCGAGACCTAATTCAAATATTGTTGCCAGGGTATATTTCTTTAAACCAGACATTAAGTCCTTCATATACTATAACTGAAGATTAAAACAAATTGAGATCAACACTACGACGACCTGATAAAAATATGAAATATCATTTTACACTAAACCAACCTATTTGTATTATATATATTATATTCAAATTTCTTATAAAAATGAACCATTTTTGTAACAGGAATACCATCAAATAAATCATACATATTATTGATATACAAATTCTAAAAGAATATTAGTAAGGTCAATACATTCCAGTAAATAAAATTGAGAATGGAAATGGAGAACGTGTCAAAGAGACAACAACCCGATCAAAGAGCAGAAAAAAACGGAAGGCAATCGATGGGTCTGCAACACAGCGAGAAATCCCCCAACTGGCCCCGAAACAAAAATGTGTACTAGTTGAGTGAAAATTGAAGTCATACCTAACTCCAAAACATACACGTGAACTAAAATAAAAAAATATACAATACTTACAAAGGCCAGAGGTTCCTGATTTGGAAAAACCGCAAAAATGCGGAGAGGTTAAACATATTTAGAGAGATTTCAACCTCCCCTATACCTCTAGCCAATGTAGAAACAAACATGTTTAATAGTATAGTTGCAATCGAAGCAAGTGATTGAACTTCATTTTACAGAAGACACTTGTGTATTATTCTAGTATGATCGATACGGGTTATAGAAATAACACACTGATTTTTGCTTAATATAAAAATATTCGAAGCTTTGCTTTTCTTTGTTTCATGTTATGTTATTTAATATCCGTCCATTTATTTCACGTTTTTTTTTTTTCTCTATTTATTGCAACATTATCTCTAATATAAGATCTAAAATGGGTATCTGGTATTTCAAGATTTGAAATATTTCGTTTTCAAGTAAACTAAAGTAAAACACAAAATTCAAGAAAGCATACTGAATGTAAGGGGCGTTTATCTGTTAAACAACACAGATACTATAATAAACTATGCTTGTATAATATGCAAGGGATGTAATTATTGATCAAGAAGAAAACAATACGAGTGGATATTGTTAGAAAGATAATTGTGGATAACGAAATGTATAACAAGTATATTCTGGCGGATGATAAACATGTGGAGCTGAAGTTATTCATCCTTAAGGAGTCAATGATTTCAACCTCATTTCTTTTGTGAGGTTCATGTTGCTCATTCTTGTTTTTTTCTATATAAAGGCAACAGTAGTATACCGCTGTTCAGTGTTTTGTGGACTTGTTCGTCTTTCCTCTTTTTCCGTGTTTTACCTTGACAGTGTCAGTTTTTCTTCGACTAATGAGTTTTGAATGTCCCTTTGGTATCTTTTGCCTCTTTTTTCATACAAAAATATGCACTTGTAGTAGTAAATATGAAAAACAAAATGTTATCATTGTGGTGTAAGTCGTTGTTATTAATTGTCTAGATGTTTCAGATAACAAAACATCGATTGTGTGTCATATGAGACAGAAGTAATTGACATTTTTCAAATGGACCTTTTGCTACTTGTTACAGATTATTGATTAAAGACCAGTTGTACATATTACATGCAAGATAAAATGTGAATGAAATTTGAATATGAACACCGATACATGGAGCCCAATGATTAACGTGATAATAGATATGTTTAAAAGGAGGCGGAGATAACTTTTACTGTCAATTATATAACGGGAAGGAGCGACTGTCAGCAGCCTTAAAGAAAACTTAACCTGAACAAGATTTATATGCAATATGTTTAGGTCTTATAATATTGTTTGATTATTTTGGATTTTAAAATTCAAAATAAAGCCGAGATATTTTATGCCCAAATTTTGCGCTGGATACCATAACGTTTTAGAAAGTTTTGGATAGTTAACTTGTTCAAAAAGTTTTTATTTATAAATTACAATGTAAAAAATTGAAAACAACAAGTTTAATAATTTCATGCGTCCGAAATTACAATGTAATTGTTTACCAAAATGACAATTTGTCGACTTCCAAGTTACAGTCACAATAATTTACTAATATTTATAAAAAAAATATGAAATAAATATTGTTTTCTCGCAAACCTTGCTGTAAAGTTCTGTGCATATGTGTTTATACACTTTTCAATTCATTTATTCCGTAATCGTTTGTTTTTTAATAGTTCTAGGGACTGAAAATCTTCTGACATCGGACTCGGACTTCTCTTTAACTGACTTTTAATGTGCGTATTGTTATGCGTTTACTTTTCTACATTGGCTAGAGGTATAGGGGAGGTTGAGATCTCATAAACATGTTTAACCCGCCGCATTTTTGCGCCTGTCCCAAGTCAGGAGCCTCTGGCCTTTGTTAGTCTTGTATTATTTTACTTTTAGTTTCTTGTGTATAATTTGGAGTTTAGTATGACGTCCATTATCACTGAACTAGTATATATATTTGTTTAGGGCCAGCTTAAGGACGCCTCCGGGTGCGGAATTTCGCTGTATTGAAGACCTATTGGTGACCTTCTGTTGTTGTCTGTTCTGTGGTCGGGTTGTTGTCTCTTTGACACATTCCCCATTTCCATGTTCAATTTTATTAAGTTACTTGTGAGAGATGATTTACATTATGATAGTTTCAATTAGGCAAATAATAGGATATAAGTTTAGGTTCGGGTAAAACCGTGTATTTACCATAACTATTGAATGGAAAACTACAGCACATAGACTCTTGACCTAAAGATGTTTAAATACTTAGGCCCTTTGTATGTTGCAACGCATTTCGTATGTTAACCCCAGAAAAGATATTAGGCTTATAATTTGGCCAGGCGCGCATTTCGTCTACATACGATTCATAAGTGGCGCTGGAATCAAAATAGTTGGGAGGCCTAACGAAGTTGACAAACACTGCTTAAAAAACCACCAATTCCAAAACGTTGTGCCTATTTGGCTATGGCCATTAAAAAATAATGAGATTATGAAATGTGATTTCATGTTCAGATTTAACGACTAGACAGAAATTTCCAAATGGTCTAGAATATATCATCATAGGTGTACACATACATGTTGAAATAAAAGTAGCCTTTTTGATACTTTAAATTGTACTTTTTACCAAGGGGGAGGAAAAATCAAAAGTATTACAAAGTATAAAAATGAACGACTTTATCAAAATAATTTGACAATCTTAGCAAACAATACGCGAACTAAACTTGAACATTTTGAGACTATCACTTACTCAGTGCCATGGGTGGCTGGGTACTTTATCACTAAGCTACGTCTGAATTGCAAATAAATCTTCTAAATACACTTGTTTCAAACTAACACAAATAAAAAAAAAGGAATCATGCTTTTTTACCTTTTGATACAAAACACCATGCGTAGCATACAACTTTAATACAAAACATCCATGCGTAGCATACAACTTTAGTCGAAATTTGTAAATGTTTTGCATCACTTATCAATAAAGCAGTATAAAATGCTTCTTGTTCTTTTTTGATACTGTAAACCAACATATTTTCGCTGATACTTTATTTCGCGTTTAGACATTACAAGCCCATTTCACGGAGATAAAATTCCTTTATTTTCAAATTTTCTTAAATAAGGAAAGATCCAGATTTTACATATTCGCAACGATTTATATTCGCGTTATTTTTCTACTCGCGAAAGTCATGAATAAAATCGCTCGCGAAAATAAGTTGATTTACAATATAACGTCCTACATTTTCATGTACAAACGTATATCACAAGATGAACAGACACAACTTAATTCATGTTCCACTAGTGATCTCCCATTACTTCTTGTCATAGTCTAAGTATGTGTTCAACAAACTCGACAAACTGGTCTGTTAAAAAGACTAATTGACCTAGCTATTCCAACAGAGAAAAACAGAATTACGGCATTCATTTTTTTTTTTTTTTTTTGTAATCTTAAGTTCATTGCTACCATTATTTTAAGAAAAAAAAGGTTTAATAAAAAACTCTTAGCAAATTTAGTTTTTCTCGTTATGAACGCTATTCTCAATATATCTCCTGCCGTAAAAGACAAAGATATAGGTAAGCTCAGTCTGTTCATCCGTTATATTTAATTGACAGTGTGAACTATTGTCATTATTTCCCGTCCCTCGTCTGCCAGTCCTTCCGTTAACTTAAAAACAAAATATAATTCTCTTAAGTAGAATTGAATGAAATTGGCCAAAAGGTATCTTCTTAAATATTATATCACAAAATATGCAGTTTTCTGCTCTCAACTTGAAAACGTAAACAACTAGAAACTAGAGAGAACTAGCCAACGAAAAACTTCATTAACTTTGTAGGATAACATGGTCATTTATTTTAAAGATTATTTTTGCAGTGAGACATAGGCCATTATAATTTAAGTTATGACGTATATACATGTATGTACTAACTTTCATTGGACAGTATATGTTACACTGCATTTGTATAATCAGGGATTATGTAGAAACCCTGATTTTTCAGGGAATTTGCATAATCACTAAAACATTAGTATTATATATAATCCATGAAAATGACCCGTGATTTCTTATAATCCCTGGAAATGTTAAGAATTATTCTACAAATTCCCTGCAATGATTTCAGGGATTACCAATAATAAAAGAAGTTCTCTGTTCTGGTAAAATATATATCAAGTACTGACTAATAAATCACAGGTTTAACCTCTTTATGGTTTAAGTGGACAGTTTTCATTTTCTGTTTAACTATCAAATCGTATTCAAGTAAAATGAACAGTGTTGCTGGTGATATTCTATTTAACAGTGTTAAACCACATTAACTCATCAACAAAAAATAATTTGAAATTAATAATACGAACATAAATTTCCTTGAAAGTTAAGTAACATGGAATTCAATCTAAGCACTAAGCAAAGAAATGCAACAAAACGTCGGAAAACACAAATAGAACACATGCTTGATAAATTGAACATACTTTTGGAGGAGGATGTGATACCGATTCGGTATATTGATCGTGTGGTAAGGGAGACCCCAACAATACAATGATCATCCTTCATTAAAGGGCTGAAAGGGATAATGACTGACTAAGAAGCAGGAAATGATGCTCAGATAATATACAAGGAATATTTTTCATGGGTAGATGTACTTTGTCAACATTTTGTGTTTTCATTGTAAATATCGAGGTTGCAGTTGCGCATTACTACCTCATCTAACACCTCCAGTGTTATCCTATGTCTTCATAAAATTACACTTTAACTTCAATTTGACCAAGGTGAGTATAGTTCGGTAAGCAACTGTCATATTCCTGACTTCGCACGGACATTTTCCGAAAAAAAGTTGGTTTAACCTTGTTTGATAACAAGCTAAACATCCTACAGTACTTGCAACCTTAGGCGTTACTATTTTAGCGATCAATCAGTCACCGATCAGTCAAGTTCGCGTCAAACTCACGTCACCAATCCGTCCGACTTATAGTAGAAATCTTTGACTGATCGGACGGATCGGACGGATCGGACGGATTGACCTTTCTGACGGATTGAACTCTACTACGTAACATGTAGAAATTACGGAATATTAGTTTCGTTTTATTTAATTAAATGGCGCCACGGACAAATACGAAACGTTCAAGTACAGAAGCTCGACATTTTATTATTATTTATTCAGCAAAGTTATAAGAATTAAAAGAGAAGAGAATTATGCAGATAAAACTAAATTTAGACATTATTAAAAAATTATGATTGTAATTTATATTTAGGCTATTTTTTCAAACCCGATGAGTGCTTAGACGGTGTTTATCGCGACTGTTTAATAAATTTCCCGAAAATGTTCTAAGAAATGAGATGAAATGATCATTCATTGAAAGTTTGTTTGTATCATTTTCATTAAAATAAAGAAATATACATGTTGGACACTCGAAAATGATGCAAACAAAATATAAAGTATATTTTCCGTCAAAATTCAACATATTTTTTTGGGGAACAACCCAACAAAAATTTATTATTTCCAATGATGGTTTTGGTGTCAAATCTTCATGAAATGAAAACAAAATGCATCCTTATTCAACACAGAAAAGAGTTTAAATATCTTAATCTCAATATTATTAAAATATATAAAAGTAACTTATCCAAATTAAATTGAAATAACTGATTGCTTACAACAATGCATTATTTTGTTACATAACTTTTATTCTTTTTTTTTTAAACCTTAAAAACATTCAGAACATTGGTGCTTATCATTTCAACAACATTTGTATTGCTATCAAGCTTGATGACTGTCTCAAACGTTTTACCATTCATAGTACACGACCCATCCATTCATACCCAATCTTTTTTTATTCCATTCGTATGTCCTTATAACAATTGGGCTGTTTCCAGTGTTCCTCTTCTTTTTTCAGCAGCTATGTGTAAAACAAAGCTGCAGTCATTACATATTATTGTTGACATGCTCACAGTTTCCTTGCAAAGGCGTTGAAATACAGGAACTTTAATGTTGGACTGTTGTTATTCACATTTCAAGTATATGTAAATCACACGTAAGATTAGTTAATTCTAAAATCAGAACGGAATGATGGGAAAAAGTAATTATAACGAGTATTTTTAATGAGGCCAATTTTATACAAAACAATAATTTATGTAAAGTTAGTGATTAAAAAAGAAACTTTACTTTTTAGATTTTAGTAAATTACCAAGTGGATTTAAATGGCGACATAGCAATAGGAAAAGGGGATACTATTCAAAATGATTAATAATACATCACATGAGTCAGATAACTTCAATGAACTTTTCTTCAGACGTTTTACTATTTTATCATTCTTGATACTTTTAAATCTTTCGTTTCCTAGCATAAAACAGACAAAGCAAAATTACATAGTTACGGTGGAGACCTTTACTGTATACAAAAATAGTTCAGAAGCAATTGCTTGCAGAATAAATAATATTTCAGATTTGTTTAAATACTGTAAAACAGTAGATAAATGCAACGGAATACAAATGAAAACGAATACTTGCTTTTATTAGATCTTATAATATCTGGAATGATATAATTTCTCCTAAAAAGTATAGAAAGGAAGAGTGAAAGGAACACTCGTTTATACAGCCATTTCCTATTGGAAGACAATCTGATTAGAGAAACTGTTAATGACTGCAGATGTGCAAAATATTGTAATAAAAAGTAAAATCACAAAGATACTGAACTCCGAGGAAAATTAAAAAAGGAAAGTCCCTAATCAAATGGCAAAATCAAAAGGTGAATGACGACATGTTTGCGCTTTATATTAAATATTACCATAAAAGATGGGATGTCAAATAACTGAAAGTCTGCATGTTGATTTATATTAATGAATTATGTCCTTGCACCGGTGATAAACTTTGGTAAATGTTTGACAAGTTTGTGATATTGAAAACCCTGGTGTAATATGTTTTTAGCAATACAGAGATTTCTTTGGTTAAAATCAAAAACATTGTTACATACACGAAAGAATCTAACAAGTTCAGATATATGAACACCATAAGATGGTGCCAAAGGAACATCACCTATTTTTTTTTTTTTTTAATTTATCATATTTTCAGGAGATTTCCCAAATAATATGGTATCGTCTGCAAATAGTATTAAGTATATCAGAACTTCATTAATATTAACTATGTCAGCTGAAAGACTAATATTCATGTCTTCAATCAAGTCATTTATAAAAAATAAAAAAAAGTAGAGGTGAAAACGGTTCCCCTTGTTTTACACTTAGAAAATTTTCGAATGAGTCGGACAGTAAATCGGCAGTTTTGACACGCATTTTAACAGATGAATATACTGATCTAACCATAGTTACAAACTTTGAGCTAACACCACTCCGTAGTAGTTTATAAATGAGAATCCTCCTGCTAATTTTGTCGAACGCTTTACGGAAGTCCAAAAACGAACAGTAAAGTTTTTGTTTATTTTGAAGTGTATGCGAAATTATTCCAAGTAAAATAAAATAGCGTCAACAGTTGACTTCCCAGGTCTAAATCCAAATTGATTATCGATCAATTTGTCTTCTTCTTCGGACCAACTGAGCAAACGATTTGTCAAAATTGTAGTATAAAGCTTCGATAAAACACTGATCAATACAATCGGACGATAGTTATTAGGATCGGAAAGATCACCACTCTTTGGGACAGCAACCACTAGACATTCTGACCATGAATCTGGGTATATTCCCGAACTATAAATGTAATTGAATAGAGTTTTTAATATTGGCGCAAATACGTCAGGACAGGCAGAAAACATTTCACTTATTAGACCATCGTTACCTGAACTTTTACCGGACTTCATTTTTTTTATTGATGCTACTACTTCGTCTTCAGAATCTAATTGTGTAACATTTATATCGTCAAATACCGTATTGTCTATGCGATTACGAACTTCTTCACATACATCCTGCGAACTATCTCCTAGTATTGACTCAAAATGTTTCATCATAGTTTCGTTATCAATTTTACACTTATTGTTCACTTTTCGTTTTATCGACGACCAGAACTTTCTCGGTTCGGTACTAGCTAAATCGCAGAGTTCGATACCTTTCCGACGTTTGTATTTAAATTGTGCTTTTCGTTTCATTTTATTATAGTTGTTTTGTGAAATAACGTATGACTTTCGGTTGACGTCTGACGGGTGATGTAGGAAAAAATTTCTAGCAACATGAAAATCTTTACGTGCAATCGCACAATTGTTAACCAACCACTCGTTGTTCGGCCTAACTTTACTTTCATCTTGGCGCATTAACAAGGATCTACCAAAAACTTTATGTGCACTATCAAATAAATTTTTTGTAAATTATTTAACAGCATGATTTAAGTCATTTGTATTGGTAATGTTATTCACTATAGACAATACATTATTTTGGTCTTGTTGTATAATATCTATATATTCATTAGATCTTTTTATGTCCCACTTTATGTAATTGCGAATCTTTGGAAACGATAACTCAGGTCTAAAATTTCGGAATTCAAGTTCAAATATTAATGGTGCGTGATCAGAAAATTCGTTGAAATTCATCACATCAAAATTCTTAATAAGTTTATAATCGCTAAGTGAAACAAGTAGGTAGTCATTGACACTCCTGCCATTCATTGTACAGAATGTGAATTTTCCAACATTATTTCCGAGTCTTCCATTAGCAATAGTAAGTTCAGTATTATAACATAACTGTAAAAGTTTTCGACCAAATTCGCTAACGGTTTCGTCTACGGAGTGCCTTTTCGGAACAATCGGGGTTTCCACGTTGTCTACACTATCTAAATACAGATTTAAGTTATCATTTGACAAAACATCATCACTTTCACCAATACGACTATTTAAGTCGCCACACACTAAAAATGAACCTTTTTCTTTATACTCTAAAGAAACACTTTCTATAATATCATAAAAATCAACATCACATTTGTTATAAAAGTTTGATTTTTCATGTGGAATATAAGAAAAATATATGTAGATATCATTTGCAGTATTAAACAATTCATGTTTTAGTTTAATTATAACAATACCACAGTCTAACTCTCTATCTATAGAAATACCATCTGTTAACTTTGTTTTACAACAAATAGCTAATCCACCGTCACTTCGAGTACCTATTTTAACATTTCTATTCAAACATATAAGTTTCACAAAACCTTCTATTTCTATTATATTTTTTTCTTGTAACCAAGTTTCACATAAAAACAAAATTTCGTATGTATTTACAAAATTCAAAAAAAACCATTGTCTTCATAACAAGAATTTAAATCATGTACATTCCAACTTAAACATTTTAAATTGCTCAATTGTTCCCTGTGCTGTCCCTATGGGACATACTCTTTACCACCCATAAAAATTTTGTCCTTCACAAAATATGCCTTGATATCCCTGGAGCGCAGTTCTTTCAGTAATGGTAATTTTTCTTTTCTACGTTTTTGTATTTCTAACGGTAACTGTTCAGATATTCCAAAAGGTGAATCTCTCAAATTCCTTGAACTTTTCTTTACAAGATCCCGCATCACAAAATTTGCAAACTTTACCATGATTGGTCTATTTTTTTCAGTTTTCTTTCCCAACCTGAACGAATCACGTATTGTAATTTTATCTGCAGGGTTTTCAATTTTTAAGTTTTTACCACAGAATTCCAAAACCACATCCGAACACAGATCTGTTTCATTTTCCGGAATGTTGTAAAATATAAGATTATTTCTCATAGAACTCATATGGACATCAGTTAACTCATTTTGTAACCTGTCATTTTCCTTTTTTACTTGGTCTATTGTTTTGCTTAACTTTTCATCATTGACATGGTTGTTTTTCAACTGCTTTGATAATTTGTCAATTTCAGTTTTAATATTTGATAGAGAGTTTTTTTGCGCTTCAAATTTGTTACTGATATACTGCGTACTTGACTCTATCTGACCAAAACGGTCGTCTAATGCATATGTTGTGTTTTCTAATTTTACCACTTTTGAATTCAAACTGGTTACTAACGTGTCAATTTGGTCTAATTAATTTAACTTATTTTCAAATCGGTCTATTCTACTAAATAGTTCGTCTACCCACTGTGGTCTTTGTTGCATAGTGGAATGAATTGGGGGCGAGACGTGCTGCATAGGCAAATGAATCATTCCAGTGTTTGGCGTTGAACACATCTGTTGACTTTGACTATGACTTGGAAACATATTATTAGGATTAGGGCAGTAAAAGTTAGCATCTTGTGAAAAGCTAGACTGATTCATATTGTTCGTCATATGTTCTTGCAATAAACTGTTTAAATCGCCGTTATCAAGGTGAGTACTGATTAACTGTTTGTTTACATTTGTAATGTCACCTGTTTTATCGCCTTCCTCAGGACATGTTGATTGAGTTTTATTTTTTTTTGTTTCACCTTCTTTTTTTTGGTTTCTTTTCATCGGGATCGTTTGTAGCACTATTGTCACTTGTGTTACTTACGTTGTTTTTTTTCTTCCCCATTTTGGGCATATTTCACATATAAAATCATAGTTTTGTCTCTCGACTAAAAACCTCGACTGTCCATTACATGTCACGTGTCAACTGTAATTTTACCTATTACTGTAAGTTTTCTTTTTGACCATATCTTAATTAGATTTTTTATCTGCAAAATCCTCTCATTATAATAAATGTTAATAATTTTATTAAGATCAACATCGAAATTAATACCCAATAACTTAAAAGATGTTGCACCCCAGGATAAATTTCTGTTTGGACAAAGTTTATCACTGCAATATTTTTTACTCCCTATCCAAACTACCTGTGTTTTAGAAAAGTTAATATTCAGCCCTGAAAGTTTTGCATACCAATCTAATTCATTTAAAGTTTCATTTAAGGACTGTTCACTTCCATCTAAAATAAGTGAAGTATCATCTGCAAACTGTGATATGTTCTATCCTAGTCACAGTTATACCAGTAATATTTCTATTCCCCCGTTTCCGAATTGCCAGAATTTCTGCACAAAGTATAAAAAGGTACGGTGATAAGGGGTCCCTTGTCTACAGCTACGTCCTTTTGGAAAAAAGTCTGAAAGATTTTCCCCCGTGAATGACTGCAGATGAGATATTATCATAAAATACCTTAACCCAGTTAATAATAGATTCACCAAAATTGAAAAATTGCAATACTGATACCAGAAAGTCCCAGGATAGAGAATCAAATGCTGTTTTAAAATCAATTAAAAGCAATAAACCTGGAATGTTATGTTCTTCTGTATATTGTAAAAGATCATAAATCAATCTAATGCTATCCCCAATAAAACGTCCACTGATGAAGACAGTTTAATCTAAATCAATCAGTTTGTCTAAAACTTTTTTAAATCTACTAGCAATAACCCCTGAACCAATTTTGTATACAGTATTCAGCAAGGAGATAGGTCTCCAATTTTGAGTAAATGTCTTGGTTTATTGTCTTTTGGTAAGCATGTAATGATTCCCTGCCTCTGAGTCACTGATAAGTGTCCTAAATTTGACCCATAATTTAAAAATTTAACAACAAAAGATTTCAAATCTTTCCAGGAAAACTTAAAAAATTCTGTTGAAAAACCATCTGACTCTAGTGATTTATTATTTTTCATTTTCTGTAAAGTAATGCTGGCTTCATGTATAGTTATCTCCCCTTCTAAATTCAACTGTTCATCCACTGATAATTTATTAAAATTTAAATCTTTCAAATCTCTTTCTAAATCATTCAGTTTACACCCATTGCCATATCTATCTCTATTTTTGTATACATTTTCATAAAAGTCTTTTGTCTTCTTTAAAATATCAAATTGATATGTAATAATTTTCCCGTCATCCTTTTCTACTTTGGGAATTATTTTGCTTGTAAAATTCACCTTCTTCAATCCACTGAACTCTAGAGCGTATAAATTTCCCCCTTATCTTTTCTTTTCTTATACTTTCTAATTTTTGTTTATTAATTTCTAAGCTCTGTACAAAATTTTCTTCTAGTGCAGCTTCTAATATTTCAATATCACATAATAAATCTTTTTCTCTTTTATCCCTTTGTTTTTTCTTGTAGCTTGAATAAGAGATGGTTTTACCTCTAATTTCTAACAACAAAGTTTCAAGAAACAACTGACTATTTACAGTAAAATGAAGATCATCATTACAAATCTCATGTATATTTTCAAAATTATAAACCAATGCACCATACTGTTTTTTAACATCTGAAATCTTATCTTTAATAATATGTATGTATTCAATATCATAAAGTAATGAATTATTGAATTTCCATAGACTTTACCTCGAACAAAAGGATTAAATTCTAAAACTACCATGGAGTGATCAGAACGATAACTAAGTTCAATTTTACAATTTCTTAAATTTGTCAACATACAGTCTGGAATAAGAAAAATATCAAGACGTGCTTGTTTGAATGGTGATTTTTTTCTCCAAGTGTATCTGTGTAGATGAGGAAACAGTTCTCTGAAAGGGTCCACAAGGGAGTAGTGATCTATAATTTCAAGAACTTTATCTCTGGCATTGGGATTATTAACATGTAAATAATTACAGTAATCAATACATGGATCCAATACTAAATTGAAGTCACCACAAAGTATGTAACTTTTTTAACTATTTCCAAAATCTTCAATAACATTCATAATCTGATCATAAAAACCAGGACTATCAACATTAGGTCCATATAATGACAAAAGTGTAAGTTTCTATTTATCTATTATAACATCTAATGCTAAGTAATTGCCAATAAGTCTTTTTTTCTCTTTTAGCACTTCAAATTCAAAATTATTATTAAACAAGATTGATACTCCTCTTGAATTAGAGGAAAAAGAAGAGAAAAAAACATTCAAAACCCCACATGGATCTGACAGCATTCTCAATTTCAGTAGTAAAATGCGTATTTTGTAAGGAGTAAATATTATACTTTTTGTTTTCAGTAAATTAAACACATCTTTTCTTTTTGCACTATCCCGCAAACCCTGGCAATTTACTGTTTAAAGTTTCAGAGACCCCATAATAAGGTAAATACATTTACACTATACATGTACATACTAATATTCACAAAATATTGAAAACACAAATTCATCAGGCAAACAAACAAATGTTTTTGAAAACTGTCTTTAAATAAATGTTGAAATACTGAATAAAAACATAAATACAAAACTAAGATAACTCGCATCATTTTATACTTGAAGTATAGTACAATTTTTGCAAATTTGAGAGGTCTTACTTCCTTTTTTTTAAATTTATACATGTATAAAAATATTCTGTTTTCTTACAAAATAAAGCCTTCCTCATGAAATTGTTTTAAATATTTAATTAAAAAGTTAACTTTTTCAAATTTTTCTTAAATTTACATCTTATAATTGTCAGAAATATTTTCACCACAAGAGTTAATGCCCAGACCTTAATTTTCTGAGTCGAAAGTTGATGTCATCATACATTCCAAACTTTATCTGTGCACCACTTTCTGTTCTACCATATATACCACAATTAAAATACCAAACCTGTTCAAAATGATTGCTCTTCTCTAGCCGATGAATAAGCTCCATATTTCTTTGTGTGACATCATCAACAAATTTCACCATCCCATTTAACTGCTTCCTAACACACATAACACTTCTCTTCACATCACTATTAAAGAAGCGAACAATAAGTGGACTTGGCTCATGTACAGCTGGTAACCTGTGAATTGCCACAACATCCCTTTCTTCTAAGATAACGTCTAGATCTCTTTTAATCATTTCAATGAAATCCTTCCAAAGGTTTTGTTTGTCTCTCCTTGGAAAACTAAACACCTTGATATTGTTTTTTCTGGAATATTGTTCATTATAATTGCTGCTCAAATTGGCTATCTTGGCAACTTTTGCTGTTTCTGCTAGGTCAGTCTTAATAGGTGATATATGAGAAGACACTGCATCAAGTCTCTTTTTCAGGTGCTCATTTTCAATAGATAGTGCCTCCATTTTATCTTCTATCTCTTTTTTTAATTTTAGAAATTTTATCGTTCATTTTTTTTTTCCAGTGATGACTCGAACTTACTAACTAATTTCTTCACAATTCCAGTAACAAGATTTTCTAAGTCTGCAGTCTTGACAAGGTCTTTTGTAATGTCAATCAAATCATCCCTCAAGCTAAATTTTATTTCATCAAGGTCCTTTTGAAAGTTTATAAGACCTGATAGATCAAGACTAGTGTTTGAATCATTAGAAACTTCAGAGTGAGTTCTTTTAGCCTTAGGTTCTTTATCATCTTTGTTGTCCTTTTTAGCTGCCAATAATGTCTGAACACTTCTTACTGTTCTACTATGTGTAGGTTTAGTGGAAGTTTTATTAAAAGTATTACTGCCTCCAGGCATAATGAACAATAGGTGTGAGTATTAATCTATAGCTGAAATTCCTTTTCCTTATATATTATATGTAATATTCACTGTCCTTGAGGAAAAAGTCATTACATTCACAATTTTAACATTTATAAATCCATCTACAGATAAGTCATTCCATTATACATCAGAAAATCACAAAAAATATGTAAATCCACACTTGATTAACAAAGAATTTTGCAAAAATTGCAAGAGCTGACTTTTAAAGTGTTAACAGCTCGGCGGCTATCTTAATCACCATTTTAAGAATGGATAGTTAACAATAGGAAATGAAAAATCATATCTTTTATCGTTAATTTGATATTAAGCTTCCCGTGAGAGATATAGATATCACTATCCAAGAAAGGACAGTGTTCATTGATAGTATTAGCTTTATTTAAAATCAGTTCAGCAGGATAAATCTCTTTAGTGTACATACTGAAGTCGTCATTATTGATAGCAAATATAGCATCTAAATATTTAAAAGTGTCAGTAAATGTTGATGGATAAATATGCACTGAATTATAATTTCAACGTAAAGGGTATCATTAAGACTCTTAAATATTCGTTTTAAAAATATCAGATTCTAACCCTACACATGAAATAATTCAGCAAAAAATCAAAGGGTGATATATTTTTCATCAATTTCAGATCTAAATATTATATGAGAATAAAACTGTCCGAAGTGAAATGAAAACGGTTTGTCACCAGCTTTCAGATAAGCGAGGAAAACCGGAGGAAAACTCTTATTCATTCATTTAATTATCATTATCTGTTAGAAATAAAGGCAACAGTAGTATACCGCTGTTCGAAATTCATAAATCGATTGAGAAAAAAAAAAACAAATCCGGGTTACAAACTAAAACTGAGGGAAACACATCAAATATAAGAGGAGAACTACGACACAACAGAAACACAACATTAAAATGTAACACACACAGAAATGAACTATAATATAACCATGGCCATTTTCCTGATTTGGTACAGGACATGTTAAGAAAAAAATGGTGGGTTGAACCTGGTTTTGTGGCTAGCCAAACCTCCCGCTTTTATGGCAATTTTAAATATAACATTAAAATGACAACATTACATGACAGGAGTACAATACAAATAAATGGGAGAACATATAGGACAGAGAAACATACGAATAATAGCTAACAAAATGTACCAGGTTTAAAATTTAATACGCAAGACGCGCGTTTCGTCCACACAAGACTAACCAGTGACGCTCAGATCAAAAAAGTTCGAAAGCCAAAACAAGAACAAAATTGAAGAGCATTTAGGACCAAAAGTTCCAAAAGGGACAGTTGAAACAAACATCAACCGTATACAATCATAAGGTATTGTGGGATTTACATCCAGAAGAATGTTTCAGCTATGTTCTGAATGTCCTTAGGCAATAATCATTAGTTCAATAGCTGATCGCAGTTCAACCTTTCACAGTGTTTCATGTTCAGTGCAGACAGGTTAGCACTTTCACAACGAAGCATCACATTTTAAGATGATACATATACATCACACGAAAGATTCTAAAAGTCTTGAAAAATCTAGAACGTCAAATTTAACTTTAACCTTGACATCAATTTTAATGTTATAAAGCAAGGACCTCAAATCAAAAGACCCAAGGTCCCTACTGTATTTGGTTAATGAGTTATAACAACATACAGCCAATTATGAATACAAAAGGGGAGAAAACTCCCATTAAATGTCAACGTACCCTTTCAACCAAGAATGTATGTTTAACGACATGTCGTAACTTACAATTTAGTAAAAGTTATTTGTAGCTACCTTCTACGGTTTCTTATGATAAGTGATAATAAGCAAAAATTAAAATTTATAATATGACATTGACCTTTGACCTTGTCCTTATTTTCATTTTGATGAACCAAGGACCTCAAATCAAAAGACCCTGAGATATTGAGGATGACGACAGGGCAGTGCGTACTCGTTTGGACACTGCTAGTTTTTGGACTTTTAGTACGTTTAAAACCACCTAAATCAGATATACTGACCGATAATAGATGTAAACCTGAAGACTTGGGATATTACGCATATACAAATCTATCCTTTTTGACGAAATGGGACTTTATCCTGAAAACTTTTGCCCTGACCCTGTCGCAGAACATAAAATTGCCGACA
>CM029598.1:93379119-93427631 GCA_017311375.1 Mytilus coruscus
AGCAATTAATATAATAGCATTATTTTGGATAAAAGAAGAAATATTTGCATATTTAAATGATGCGAACACAATGTTAGTATTTTTTCTCTTATATATATCATCATTTGTGAAAAACAACCCATCGTGATGTACAAAAAGTTCTAAATTCCAATTGCGTTTCATGATTTCTATTAAAATAAAGAAATAATTGTATTATTTTCAACTCAAACAAAAATATAAGTATCTTTATCCTTATATTATTCCTATCTTATACAAAATTACTTGTCTTAAGGCATTCATAATGCCTGATTGCAAATGACGTTGCATTATTTCTGATATACAAGAAGAAATATTGGCATTTTTAAGCAATGCGAACATCATTTTAGTATCTTTTCCCTAAAATTCAGTATATTTTATAAAAAAAAAAAACCAGCCAATCCTGATGTACAAGAAGTACTAAAATCAAATGGCGGTTCCTAATTTCTATTAAAAAAAAGAAATTATTACATTTTATTCAAAACAAACAAACTTTTAGTATTTTCATCCTTATTTTATTAAAATTTTATCAAAATAAACTTATCTTGATGCCATTGAAATAACCAGTTACAAATAACATTGCATTATTTTTGATGAAAAGAAGAAATATTGGTAATTTCAAACTATGCGAACAACAATTTACTATCTTTTCTCTGATAATCTTTTAATTTAAAAATGATTGCACTCGTAATCTATCAAAACCTAGCTTTAAGAATCTTTACTGGTATAAATTATATTTTCATTTTCATGATCTAGTGACATTAAAATGCATAATTGCTACATAAATAACAACATTTTATCCCTTTTAGTGATACAGAACTGAGAAACATTCTGAGCATGACATTATTCTGCACTTATGTAATTTATTTGGCCATTAAAGATAATCTTCCCGATCTTGACCAAAACAGTTTTACCTTTTCCCCTATTGATCAAGACTTTGTTGAGGAACGATTACGTAAAATTAATGTTTAAAAAGCCACTGGAATAGATGGTATGTCACCCAAATTACTACATTTTGCTAAGCCTGCTATTGTAAAACTTCTTACAGATATTGCTTATTTATCATTATCATCATCAACCTTCCCTGAGCATCATAAGAAAGCTTATGTTGCACATATTCACAAAAAGAATAGTGAATTAGAAAAAATATATAATAGACCGGAAAGTATGTTACCGCCCATTTCTAAACTTTTAGACAATGCCATAAAAGTACAAATAATACAGTACTTTAATAATATTTTCAATCCATTTTGGCAGCTTTTAGATCAGGATTTGAATGTCAGTCAACTTTATTAAGAGTGATTGAAGATTGAAAATTAGCCTTAGACCAATGCAGCTATCCTGACGGACTTGTCAAAAGCTTTTGACTGTCTCCCCCATGACTTACTGCTACTGAAACTAAAAGCTTATGGTCTTTCAAAATCCTCACTTGATATGCTATATACTTAATTAACAAAGAAAAAACAGTGTGTGAAAGTAAACCAAAATTTAAGTGGTATGCTTGACATATTTAAAGGGGTACCAAAAGGTTCCATCCTTGGACCCATCCTATTTAAAATTTCCATAAATTATTTGTTCTTTATATTATTATGCTTATGACAATATTTTGTCAAAGTCTGGCAATTCCTTACAAGATGTAATTTCTGCTCTTGAGGAAGACAGAAATTATTTAAGACAGCGGTTTTTCTTCAATAAAAATGCAGGCCAACCCAGAGAAATTCCAAGCTATCTCTTTTGCCAAAACACACATGATAACAAGATTGTGTTTGATTTGGATGGCATTTCTATATCATGTGATGATGAGGTAAAACTACTTGGAGTTACAATTGATTTCAAATTAAACTTCAATTTACATATTTCAAATATTTGTAAAAAGGCTGCAAGGCAATTGAATGTTTTGAAAAGAATTGGGGAAACACCTAAACAAACTGAGTAAACTTAAAATGTATTACTCATTTGTTGTGTCAAACTTTAGTTACTGCCCTTTGACTTGTCATTTCTGTGGGGAACAAAATACAATAAAAATAGAAAAAATACAAGAGCGATCGCTTTGTTTCATTTATGAAGACCACCAGAAGTCGTACGAAACACTCCTGCAGATTTCAAACCTTCCATCACTAGTAGAATACGCTCAATTGCCTTGGATACCTTTAATATAATTAATAAAAAATGGTCCTTTATTTATTCAAGATCTAGTTGTTATAAAAAACAATTCATGTAATTTCAGGTATGTGAACACTGCTGAGGGACCTAGACAAAGAACCTCGAGTTATGGTGAAAGATCTTTTAGATTTGAGGTAGCACAAGTATGGAATTACCTTCCAAATGAGGCTAGAACTATGATCGTCTCTTTTGAACAATTTAGGAATTTTATAAATTCCTGGTGTGGAGGTCAAAAATGCAACAGCAGTTCATGCCGTTTCCATCCAGTGCTGCCTCATAGCTGAAATTTCTTTCTTTTTTTTTTTTTTTTTCTTGGCTTTTGTTCTGCTTTTGTTCTGCATTATTATATAGCTGCTATTAAATGACAGTGCTTAATTTATTTATTTATTTATGCTTTTTAGTTTGTAAGTAGTTCATGATATTTCAGCGATTGCTGGTTTCCTCATTCAATGCACATAGATGTGTTTGCCGCATAACCATTGACCCTGGAGATTCAATAATCAATATTAATTTGCTTTCATTATATTTGAATTTTTTTTAAATTTTTATTTATTAGTATTTACATGAAGCTGCATGCTTTTATATGATAGTCGGTTAAAGAGCTCACCAGAGCTCATGTTTTATCTGTTATTATGTATACATATGCCGACTTTAAATAAAGTTTACTTACTAACTTATCACTTATGGTTTGCCGGTTACAAATACATATCACTTATATCAAATGCATAAGGGGAAATAACTCTCATATGGAGTCTCCGGATTTCTAAGATCAAAATTATTCTCCATATCCTTAGGATATAACGAGCAATTTGGTAAAATAAATTTGTCTTAATCTTTTACGGTTGCGAAGGAGTAGTCCGAACAAGAAAAACAGTGTTCGGGGAGATAACTCTTACAAAGTAAATGGTTCGGTTAAACATTGTCAGATTTAAAAGCGTATAAACTGTTCGTTATGATATACCAAATATCTAAGCGACAACTTTTGAAACAACAATACTGCGCAAGAAAAAAATTAGGCGGAAGAAAAAAAAATCATTGAAAACCAATTGTTCAGAGAATAATTGAACGTCTTTCCACCCCAAAAAACATATCTAGACAGGAAAATAGTCAATCAACAATATAACACGTAATTAAGATAATAAATAACGTCAGTACCTAAATTCTATACTTCAAGACCATCATGTATCATTTGTGAAGTTAATACGAAATATTTATCATCAAGGTCTTGTTATCTTCTTAAGGTTTTTTTTTTTTTTAGAAAAGGGACGAGACGTTTTTTAACATAACCCTGGTTCATCAACTTACTGCTGACGTTTAATAAAGTCTGAGGTATAAGTCTAAAAATATCATAAAATCTAATCTAATCAGGCGTAAAAAGTCTGCTGGTGGACTGATAGTCCCCGAGGGTATCACCAGCCAAGTAGCCAGTACTTTGGTACTGGCATGAAAATACGGATTTTGTGTTATTAAAATTTGCTGTTACAAAATTTTGGAAATTATTTAAAGTAAAGGAATGTATCTCCCTCATGCAAAGCTCTGATTCCTTGCTCCTCTTTGGCTATACTTTTTGGTCCTTTTTTGTTTATAGCTCTTCATATTTTTAATAAGCTTTGGATTTTCAAATACTTTGGCCACGAGCATCACTGAAGAAACATTGATTGTCGAAATGCGCATCTGGTGCAGGAAAATTGGTACCGTTTATGTTATTATAAGCAACATTAATTTTTTTTTTATTTGTTTGCGTTCCTCTTCTTTGATTTTGATGAAAGATTCAACAAAGTTAGACAATCCTGTAAAGAACGTCATCCCATACCTTATTTTTTTTATTTGGATCTATATCTGTTCTTTCTAATAACAGTTGCACTATGTCGAGATTTCCATCTCTAGCAGCTGAGTGTAAGGGAGTATTACCATCATACTGAAATTAAAAAGCTTGCACTGCTCATTGCATCATATGAAAGCTAACAAAAATAATTCATTCATATGATTACAGTACAAACATTTCGAGGAGTTAATGAATTTCAAACTGTTTTTGCTAATCGAACTATTGTTGAAACTGTAAATGTGGGTTAAGATAATAACTTGTGTACATAAAACATGTTCATAGTGATGTGTAATCGAATCCCGTTTACATTGACAAAGTTTGCCTGTTTTCCAGAAGTTCTGTTGTTCTGTGTGTTTATTCAGACTTCCTCCACCAACAAAACCTGGTCGCCTTGGTATAGCCATTATTGTACGTGGCGTCAAACTCAACAAACAAATAAACGAACAATATTATAGTAAGTTGTATCACACTCATACTATAAATAAAAGCAACAGTAGAATACCGCCGTTTAAAAGTCATAAATCAATTGAGAGAAAACAAATCCGGGTTACAAACTAAAAACGAGGGAAACACATAAACTATAAGAGGAAAACAACGAAACAACAGAAAACACTGAAGTGCAATAAAAAATTCGAATTCTTTTTAAATTGACAAAGATTGCCTGTTTTCTAGAGGGTCGGTTGCTCTGTCTGTTTACTCCAGGTTCCTCCACCAACAAAAACTGGTCGCCATGGTATAACCAATATCACTTAACGAAGCTTTTTATTCCAACAAAACAAATACGTGAACAATAACATCACGGCGTATATTCAGAACGCTTGTTTTCTGATTAAATCGAGGGTAACGCTTGATTTCCGATTTCGGAAACGCTAACAATCCGATTTGGTACAAGAAAATTACAGAGAAGGTACAAAGTATGTTGCTGCAATATAAAAAAAAATGAAAATATCAATTTTCTGGAATGAAACTAAAGTTGACGAAACAAAACAAATATACAGGAATTCAGGTTCGTTATTTATTGTTTCTTACAATGATAAATGTATGTGATTTCGTTTATAACAGAACTGCGCTATCTTGTGAAATAGACTTTACAGCCAAACATATCCAAGTTTTAAAACTTGCATTCACATTTACATACCTTTCTCAATGCAGTTTTATCTTAAGGTTGCACTTTGTAAATACAGCTGTTTCTCAAACCACGCCTCTTTTGGGGAGATATAGAATATTCATAGATAATTAATTTTGTTTACATACTGGTTCCTAGTTATGATCTCTATGTTTCATCTCATAGAGACATAACTTGGGAATGTAACCAGTAAATATACATATGCATATTGTTTATATTGAAATCTGTGGTAATCCTACAGTTAAGGTAGGGGTAGTTAAGAAATTTAGCGTTAGTTTAAACTCTTAGAAGTTCGGGGCATATAAACGTTGAAAATATGCCGCACAGCCCTATATTTTGACCTTTAAAAAAAATAGTAGTGTATATGAACTTTCCATTCTAGGATATGATTTTTTTCAAAACTTCATAGTAAAAGTGGTACAGTTTTAGCCGTAAAAGGAGTTCCTATGGGAAATTGCATTGTCAATATTTACAGAAATGCAACCTTAATGGGGTTGATATATATCATTTTGATACAAACTATAAAATCACAAATGATATTATTGTGTTTATTTACCGTTTTTCTGAAAAATCGATGTGTAACGCTTACTTTGAGATTCAGAAACGCTTACTTTAAGATTTAAGGGTGCAAGTTAATTAAAAAATATGGTACTAGTAATTATGTATGTTCAAACATATTTCATTGTAGAAAATCTTTTTATTACGCAATATTTCAAGATTACGGACATATCTGTGTTATCTATAAGGCGGGGTGCAATATTTTTTGAATGATATTTTTTTATCTGAACATAGAGATTAGGAAGCTTGAAATAGTGACATATTTCAACAACTCATCCCTACCACTTGTTAATAGTAAGTTCCCCCTACCCATTTTTTACATAATTCCATAAAATCAACATCTTATTGAGCGCTACATTTTGCCGTTGGAAGCATTGATACAAAATTGCAAGCTTTACATGTTCTTTTTTTTCAAATTTGGCATCGATTGATTGATTGATTGATGGTTCTTTAACGTCTAGTGACAAATATTTCATGTAAGTTCAGGGCGAAATTTTGCATAAAAGAACGCCTCTTACCAAAATATGTCCAAAAGAAATGCACTGCATTGCTTTTTTTTAGCATAATTGTGGTTGCGGTTAACATTTTTTATATGGTTGTGTTTTGTATAGATTCCCCACATTTCCCAAAATCTGTCGACATTTCTAGACTATATCCCGTTGTTCATAATTAGGAAGTCTCTTTATAAAATTCGAAAGTTCACATATTTGACTTTGATACTGTAATTGAACCATTACAAATTTGTTTGTTTTCAGAGCTTTGGTTAGGTAACACTATTATTTTGTTGTAGTAATCCATTAATCTTTTACGGGTGTTGTCACAGTATGTTTAATATTTTTTTATGTAATATTTTGTTGATGCAGCCATAGATTTTTTTTCACGTTTATTGTGGGTTTTTTTTTCAAAAGTAATTATAAAAATGTAATTTGAACACGAAAGTAGGAGCAATTATAGACCCTTTCGGAACCCATTACTTGTTTTTCATAGCTTGCATTTGTTTGTGGTTATTTTCGGAATTTCGTGGTATGTTTTTTTTTTTTTTTTCGTATATTTCATTCGCATAAAGTATGATAAAATAGATAACCTAAATGTAACAATAACCTTTACACTATATTTTATTGGAGTGAAATATCCAGATGCTGATCAAGCAAGGCGCAAATTTAGATAGGATTTGTGGGACCGTTTACGACATGATGACAAATTCGTATGACGCCATGCTTGATATCTTTATCAAGAAAAATATCTGTAGTGTTCCGTTAGATACACGAGCGAACAGCATTTACCATGCGATGTAAGTATCGTCCAACCTCATTTCGTGTCTCCTGCTTCTTCGTCAACATCAATCTGAAAGCAAGCGTTACACGTATCGGAAAGCAAGCGTTACTGTCGATTGAATCGGAAAGCAAGCGTTCTGAATATACACTGTGAACATGGTTAGTTGTATAACACTCATAATATAACAGTTGGTGTCATTACTGGCAGATTTCAAGAAAGAGGTCTCAATCAAGGCAATAGAAATAAGATATGATGTTAAAAGCTGTCAAAAATATATAGCAGAAACAGACAATCTGCTAGCATCTACGTCATTTGTAACGTAGTTGAAAGTTGTGTCATTGGCAATAATATCACATTTTCTTTTTTTCCATATATATGAGGAAATGTGTAATTTTAACATCATTTTAAATTGACAAAGATTGCCAGTTTTCCAGAAATTCGATTATTCTGTCTGTTTACTCCTGGTTCCTCCACCAACAAAAACTGGTCGCCATGGTATAACAAAAATCCTTGAACATGGCTTTAAACTCAAGAAAACAAATACATGAACAATATCATGGCAAGTTGTATCATACTAATAGAATAATATTTGTCATCATTACAGGCAGATGTCAAGAAAGATGTCTCAGTCAAGGCAATCGAAATAAGATATGATGTTCAAAGCTGTCAACATTATATAGCAGAAACAGACAATCTGCTATTATCTACGTAATTTGTTACGTTGTTGAAAGTTGTCTCATTGAAAATAATATAACATTTTCTTTTTTTCAAAATATATGAGAATATGTGTAATTCTAACATCCTTCTTTGTTTTTGATGTCTCAAACGATTAAACAATTGAACCATCCGACCAATCTATTTATACCCTATCTTTTTATGTGTTTGCGTTCCTCTTCTTTGATTTTCATGGAAGATTTAACAAAGTTTGACAATCCTGTAAAGAACGTCATCCCATACCTTTTCTTTATTTGGATCTATATCTGCTCTTTCTGATAACAATTTAACTATGTTGATGAATCCGTTGCTAGCAGCTGCGTGTAAGGGAGTACCATACAACTGAAATAAAAAGCTTGCAATGTTCGTATTATTCTACAGAGATATAAAACAAACTATGTCATACAAATGATTACAAACAAAAGCATTGCCCAAACATTTAAGATTTATGAATTTCAAAACCGCTTTTATAAATCACATTTTTGATGAAACTGTCCATATGGATTGAGTTAATAACTTGTGTACATAGAACATGCTCATGGTGATGTGTATTTGAATTCCTTGTAAATTGACAGATTTCCAATTTTCCAGAAAGTCGGTTGTTCTGTCTGTTTACTCCAGGTTCCTGCACCAACAAAAACTGGTCGCCATGGTAAAACCAATATCACTGAACGAAGCTTCAAACTCCAACAAAAAAATACACGAACAATTTCATGGTAAGTTGTATCACACTCATTGAATAACATTTGGTATCATTACGGACAGATTTCAAGAAGAGGTCTCAGTCAAGGCAATCGAAATAAGATAAGATACAATTAAAGCTGTCAAAATAATATTTCACACACAAACAATCTGCTAACATCTACGACATTTGTAACGTAGTGGAAAATTGTCTAATTGGCAATCATTCCTGATCTTATATTCATAAAGTTAAGACTATGTGTTTACTATAACATCATTTTTCTTTTTTTAACCTAACTTTTTTGTCAAATCCTATGAACAGTAAGAAAAAAAAGGAAAAGGGTAATTTCTAAATTTTCATGCGTCCGACTCGAATTTCTGGATTTTCCTCCATCAAGAACGCTCAAAGCCGCATATTTGAAGCCAATTATTGAACTTGTATTTCCTTGTAAAAAAAAATTGGACTATTGAAAAAATGACTATATCTTGTCTAGAGCCAATTCAAATGTTTTTGCCGAGTAGTTTTTAAAATTAGACATAAGGCCCTTCATATACTATAACTCAAGTTTAAAGCAAAATTACGTATTTACAAATAAAATTCAACACTAAAACAACGTGATAAAATTTTAATCATTTTAAACTGAAACAACATCTTTGTATTATGTGTAATGTATACTATTTTCTTTGAAAAATGAACCAATTATGTATGTTGGTGTTTGTTTTTGTTGCAATTCATTGTTTCTGTTGTTATGTCGTTTTCCTCTGATAGTTGATGATGTTCCCTCGGTTTTAGTTTGTAACCCGGATTTGTTTTCGCTTAATCGTTTAGTTTATGACTATTGAACAGCGGTATACTCCTGTTGCCTTTATTTTGCATTCAAAGCAAGATTTAACTTCATTTTTAGAAGATACTCGTGTGTTATTCTTGTTTGGCATATAGAAATAAAACACTGATTTTTGCAACATAAAACATTAGTTCTGTATGCATTTATATATATACATATGTGTTTGAAGCCAAAGTTACTAAACGTTTTTTTTTTTTCTTTTTCCAATTATGATTTTATACACATAATGATTACAAATGACACTCCGTAAATTTTATAGACACCATCACGAATAAGTTGATCTATACGATGTGTCTGTGTCTAAACTAACTAATAAAATTTTTACCACTTCTTAGATTGTGGTTTAACATCTATGTCGTTTGTTTTCTATGTTCCGAACGTGACCTATTCCCGAAAATGACTGTTATACCGAGTGTGAATTTGCATTGCTATACGACGTGTCTCGGTATTTTGTACATTCAACATTCATGTATTTATTTTTGATGTTTCTGTTATGGTTTCGGTTGTATAATGTGTTATGTCTTATATTTTGTTGTCCAAATAATTATAAAATTGCATTTCAACACCATCATTGTCATATTCCGGAATATGACTGTTAAACTGAGTGGGAATTTGCACTGCTATACGACGTGTCTCGGTATTTTGTACATCTAACATTCAGGTATTTATTTTTGATGTTTCTGTCATGGTTTCGGTTTGATAATCTGTTATGTCTTATCTTTTGTAGTCCAAATAATCATAAAATTGCCTTTCCATAACAACATTGTCATGAAAATTCTTTGGACGTGTATTGTGAAAATAATTGTATAAAACTCGATATTGCATGTTAAATAAGTAAGCGCGTCATTGTTTGTGATATCATGTGGTGTCTGTCGTTGATGGAATATGTTCGTTGTTGTTCTGCGGTTTGCATCTTGTGTCGAAAATTGTATTGTTTGTTTGTGCGTTTCTCTGTAATGAATGTTATTGCGTGTGTTTGTGCTGAAATTGCTGTCACGTAGTGTTGTCATTTTAGCGATATTTTTTAACATTGTAATAAATCGGGA
Source organism: Mytilus coruscus (assembly GCA_017311375.1). Classification (NCBI taxonomy): domain Eukaryota; kingdom Metazoa; phylum Mollusca; class Bivalvia; order Mytilida; family Mytilidae; genus Mytilus; species Mytilus coruscus. The sequence continues at coordinate 93,389,368 of CM029598.1, forward strand.
GGTTTGGCTAGCCATTAATCCAGGTTCAACCCACCATTTTTTTCTTAGAATGTCCTGTGCTGAGTCGTGAATATGGCGGTTGTTGTCAAATTGTTCGTTTCTGTGTGTGTTGGCGTTTGTTTTTGTTGCACTTCAGTGTTCCTGTTGTTCCTTTGTTCTCCTCTTATGATTGATGTGTTTCCTTGGTTTTGGTTTGTGACCCGGATTTGTTTTCTCGCAATCGATTTATAACTTTTGAACACCAGTATACTACTAGTCCCTAATCAGATGGTAAAAATCAAAAGCTCAAACACATCAAACGAATGGATAACAACTGTCATATTCCTGACTTGGTACAGGCATTTTCTTATGTAGAAAATGGTGGATTATGTGTTCCCTCAAATAACAGTGAAGTTTGCCTATCCGTCTACCATGGTTCATCTTACCTTGACCTCTTTGTCATGGTTCTGTGGGTAATATTTAGTTTTAATTGTGTATGCCTATTTCAGAAATTACTAGCAACAGTTCGTACGCTATATGTTGTATATGATTGTAAAGTTACATGTCCATCTTAACTTGACCTCATTTTTATGGTCCATGGATTAATATAAAATGTTCCTGGTTTCGAATGTCTGTTTCGCTCTAATACTATTAGCTAAAGGCCGACTATATTTCTTGTATTGGAACATTATAAGGTGTATATGTCAGTGTGGTAGTGTTGACCAGACCATGACCTCATTACCAATGATCATTGCTTATGGTACCTGTAGTAAAAATTTTGCCTAGACTTTTAAATTTAGTAGGGATGATAACAGCAGCTAGACGTTTCAGCAGGTGCACTCATGTTTGTCTTCCATTAACTTTTTTTTTTTTTTGGTTCATTACGAAATTGTTAGGCCTGTCGTTCTAGATTTATGGGAATCAAACTGTCAGATCAATGGAAATGCTTTACAAATCACTGATCACTACGTAGACTATGCTCTGATCGATAGACTTTGATGTTAACAACGTAGCTAGGAATGGTAACAGTACCTTTATATAAGTCAAACAGAACAGCAAGCATAATTCATGATAAAAATTGAAAACAAATTAACAAAACATATCAACTTTTCTTAACAGACTTTACCATGTATTTTGTAGCAATTCAAATTAAGTTCTTATACTAAAATCTATCCATCATAACAATACATTCTATAAAATGAAAAGACCCTATCACTGTACGATAAAATAAGTTACATTACATTATTCAAAATAAAATAAACACAAACATCTATATACCTCATTACCACCAAATAAAGAAGCTACATTTTTCTCATTTCTGCATCTTCCAACAAATTGGTTAAAACCTAATCAATACGCAATAAAACATCGGGTTGAAAAATAACGTTTTTTTATGTAACACAATATATGTATAGAAAAAGTATAGAAACAAAACCGAACTTAAAGGTAAATTCAAAAAGGGGAAAGCACATGAAAATGACAAAATCAAACGCAATCAACCAACGGAACGAGTGGAAAAACAAAAACAATTGTCATATTCCTGACTTGGTACAGGTATTTTCCTAAGAAAATGGTGGGTAAACTTAAGTTTTCTTGGTGGCAAACATCCTTATTGTGTGACAGTTGTTAATTTGGCGCAACTATTTGGAATTTTAGGTCATAAATGCTCTTCAACTTTGTACTTGTTTGGCTTTCTAACTATTTTGATCTGAGCGTCACTGATGAGTCTTATGGTGTATTAAATTACAAGCCTGGTACCTTTGATAACTATTGTTAACAGTTTCATTATATTGACAAAATTGATTGAGCACATAAAACATACATATTTAGTTAATGTGACAATAATTGGGATCCAGCACGACTGTGTAAACATACATCACAGACATATAACACAACTGACTGAAAATTCAAACAAACATTCGAATATATATTATAAAAACGCCAACAAAAAGATTGCTGCAGTTGATAGTAAAATTGACTAAGATATAAAAAAAAACATTGTGGGTGACGAATACTTATGGTCATTGAGGAGAACGCAGTAAAATCCATCTCCTTCATTTGACATTCATTTTTGTGTAGTAACCAGTTAGTTACATTGTAGCTAAAGAAAACTCAGCAGATATTGATTTTAAAACAATAGAGAAACAATAAGAAAAATTGTGTCGCTATTCTGAATTAACTAAATAGATATAGGAAGATGTGGCATGAGTGCCAATGAGACAACTCTCCATCCAAGTAACAATTTATAAAAGTAAACCATTATAGGTCAAGGTACGGCCTTCAACACAGAGCATTGGCTCACACCGAACAGCAAGTTATAAAGGGCCCCAACTAGTGTAAAACCATTCAAACGGGAAAACCAACGGTCTAATCTATATAAAAATGAGAAACGAGAAACACGTATGAACTACATTAACAGACGACAACTACTGTACATCAGATTCCTGACTTAGGACAGGTGCAAATATTTGCAGCGGAATTAAACGTTGTAATGGTACCAAATCTTCTCCCTTTTCTGAAACAATAGTATAACATCACAACATAGAAAGACACACTATAAAATATCAATGGGAAGGCTTAAATCAATTAAAATCTGTTTCTATACACCATTTGCGCTCGCAAGCGACTGTTGCAAGTCATAACCATTATTATATGCAATCACCATTTGATCACAAGAACATCGAAATTTAAAAAAAAAAAAAAAACTAGAATAGATATAAGAAGATGTGGTATGAGTACCAATGAGACAACTCTCCATCCATAGAAGTATAGATGAATTAATGGGAAGAATGGAGATTAATTCTATTTTCATTCTTTGTCAATTGCTTGTTATCTTGTTACCGTGCAATACAATTTATTTGATTCATTCAGCTGTCTATTATATTATGCTCACCCAGTGTCCAGCGTTAATATCAGCACCAGAGGCAATATAATTCCTGACCTTTTCTAAATCTCCGGCTTTAGCCGCGTTACAGAGAGCCTGTTATAAAAAAAAACAGGTATATTTCATTTATCCATTTTTCTTAATTCAGAATAATTGATTTTGAACAATAGTATCAAATGTATTTTGTTTTTATCTTTGTTAATACAAATGCAATATTTGCCGATATTTTTACTGGTCTTTCTTATAAATAGTATAGACTACCTAAACGTAGAGCATTTATTTTCAGCTTGACAGATATAGCATTTCATACTTTATCCTTAAAGTTTTGTACACACTAGAGATGTTCGGAGTAAAACGCTATTTGCTCGCAAACAAATTACTATTAAATTTCAAACAATTCACCTGTACATCAATTGGTTTCCAATTCACAATCTTTCATTTGTTTGAGATATGTCTTACGTTTGCTGCATATGCATTAAAGCCAATGATTAAAGTAAACACAACGTCCGACAAGTGTGCTACGATATCATTGTTTAAATGATATAAAACAGAATCTCCATTCGAAATTATATCAACGCGTGTTATAAATGTTTATTTTGTCTTCACTATGACAAATAAAGGCAACAGCAGTTGAACGAGGTTCAAAATATACAAAGGCTGTTGATCATCAGAAATGTAGTTTATAAAAAGAGTAGGAATTAAACAACTGGACATTCAAATCCAATAAGTCAAAGAGAAACTGACAACGCTATGGCAAAACAACGAACAACTAATAAATGAAAAACAAGTCTACACAACACTACAAAGAAAACTAAAGGCTAAGCAACACAAACCCAAACAGAAACTGATGGTGACCTGAGATAATTGGGATGACCCTTCCCTTCACCGTCCTGTGAGAGAAATCATAAAGACAGGAATACAAATGAAGAATAAAAAGATCAACAAAAAAAAAGTGTGATATCTAATCATTAGTCGTATTATTTGCAATAAAAAAAAGCCCAACAAAAGATTTTAAACAATTTGTTTGAACGCTCTATTATGTTTTTTTTTAAATTTCAGATATGTGATGATGTTGATCTTCATTAATTAAAGTGATTTGTCAGAGTCACGTTGAAACCTGGATTTTTAAATTAAATTTATCATTAGGGCAGTATCAGAATTATTAGTTTTCAAAGTTGGGGGAACTCGTTATTTAAAAAAAAATTTTTAAAAAAGCCAAAATAATTTATTTGTATTTCCCAAAACTGAACGTTTGGGATGTAAACTTTATAGAATCAAAGAAGACATAAATGACCTGACTAACTACCAATGCTTGGATAGCGTTTGTTTTAATTGATAAACAGCTGATAATATGTGCAATTAGATATAAAGTCAGGTAAGACCAAACAAACGTATTAAGAAAAATGATGCGTATTGTAGGATCTGGATTTTCACATGTAAAATCGCCAATTACGTAATGAACAGGAAGGAAGAAATACTCGTTTAACTGCATATGTGAAGTAAGAAGCCTATTCGTTATTCAAAATTCAAATATTCTGAGTAAAAGATAATAAATATAAATATTTGTTTAAAAGAAGTGATCACTCAGGAATTGTATACCTAAAACAGGACACTTTATTGACATGTATGTATCTTTTATATAATTCGGAGTTACGTGTTGCGTAACTCGCTGTTTTGAAGACCCAATGGTGACCTTGGGCTATTTTCTGCACTATGGTCCGGTTGTTGTATCTTTGACACATTCCACATTTCTATTCTCAATTCTTTCGAACAATTAAAGCTAGAACGGACATTTTCATTTGGGTTTAATATTCAACATATATTGCAACAGACAACTGGAAATAGCTTAAATGACAATGAAATCTTCGTGATCAATTATTTGGGTTATATTCCTTTTCTAGAAAATTTGTATTAATTGTCAATCGATGAAATAAATGGGTCTTTTATATAATTTTGTATTATGATATATATTTTGCGTGAGATAATATGATATTGCTTTTTTAATGAACAGTCTTACAAATAAATTCCATGTCAGTATACAATTTAATAATAAATAAAATCTCTACATTCATTTATGGATTGAAGACAATAGTTTTAGGTTTTATTAGTATGATTGTTTTTTTTTTTTTAGCTATAATATTTGAATAGAGTAGAAATCGCTTTTATTAATTGCACTTTATTTTTGCAAGTTTATTTCAATCGTTAATTTTAATACATGCAATTATGTTGAAATAAATTTACATTTTCGTCTGCTAAATTTAGTAAAAGATAACAGTATTTTCCAAAGAGTTTATTACAGTGTAGAAAGTTAATAGTTAATCTTAACGGGATTCCTAAATTTTACGACACCTTCAGCAGGTCAGTCTAGTCATTTAGAGTTAAAATAATAGTCGTCTGCAATGCAGCTGTGGTGATTTAATTACTTTGTTTTGATCATCTCTCGGAATCAGGTTAAATTAGTGTGAAATTTTATGTCCAATGTTGCAGACGTAAACAGTTCGTCTTTATCATGCAATACGTTAACATCGAAAACAATGTTGTGAAATTGTAATACGAAATGTACATATTGTAAATATTGGATTAAAACGTAGTTATTAGCAAACATTCGAGTTAGTTATATGTTATGAATATAATAATGCTATTGGTATAACATTGTCGTCGAACTCCAAGTCCCAAACTGTCGAACTTTATATGAACGTTTATTCCACTGCACAATTCAAATCGTCTCCGTAACAATTTATTCAAATGTAACACGCTATCCAAAATATACAACCAATAAACTGACAAATAAAATAAAACATAATATTAGACAAAGAAGTGAAGTGAAATCAATTAAAAACGTTAAGTTACATCAAATAGTCTGAATGGACAACATGCTTCTAATTAACATGTGACACCCGGTGTGTTTCTGACCAGGATTAGCCTAGTGATAAGTCACATTCGGTTTTAATCATAACCTTTGAAAATTGTCAGAAAATTTATGATTTACATAATAAGTTTATAAAAAGTTTGAAACAACACTTGTTGCGGTGTTCGTGACGTGGTTGTTCAAAATCAAATCAGACCACTTTAAGAACTACCCCAATTCAAAAATTAGGATTGTACTTTTGAGACTGTCAAATGTTCACAAAATACTTTAAAAGATGGGGCCAGAGATACCAGAGGGACATTCAAACTCATAAATCGAACAAAAACTGACAACGCCATGGCTAAAATAGAAAAAGACAAACAGACAAACAATAGTACACAAAACACAACATAGAGAAATAAAGAATAAGCAACACGAACCCCACCAAAAACTTGGGGTGATCTCAAGTGATCCGGAAGGGTTAGCAGATCCTGCTCCACATGTGGCACCCGTCGTGTTGCTCATGTTAGTACAAACCCGGTAAACAGTCTAATTCGGTAGGTCATATTCGTGAAAAGGGAACGGGATTGTAGTTACGACATTAGGAACATATCCGCTGTCATCTGTAAAACGGATATTCCATAACGGTCAACCAACTCGGGATGGCATCCGTAAAATTTACGAAGGGATGATTTCAACTTCACCGTTTGGAACTCTTGGTTTAAAAGCTTCCTTGTGAGCAGCAACCCTTTATCAAGAAAATCATGGTAGGAAATACCAGCCCGGGAATATCGTATCAATTAAAATTTAAAGTAGCATTATAAAAATGGGATGGATCTGAAACGCTTTTCTGAATTTACCTTCATCAGGAACGCTCAAATCCAAATATTGTAAAGGCAAGGATGTATAAGTACAGAATCACTGACATACATCATATGTTTAACCACACTGTTATTTCTACAAGCCATTCTGTTCACTAACTACTTTGTAACAAAAGTATTCACTAGAACATATTTGACAGATACCAATCCATGCAATAAGCCATACATTCAAACATGCAATAAATTCTAATGACCTACACTGGTAGTTCAAACGGACAGGATTGAATGGCACATGTTTTTTTAATACGATAGAAATATAGCCAATCTTATTTGTTTCAAATTACAATAATGTGAAAGAAATTAATTGTTAGGAGTGGTTATAAGTATGAACATCTCAAAAACTAACTAGGACTAATAATACTTGAAAAGATTACTTGTAACATAAAGGTAAAACATGTTTCTTCTAAAACTTTCGTTAACTAAGCTTTAAACAAAAAATGTTGTGAATAAGGCATTAGGGTTTTTTGAAATTAATTATAATTAACCATGATACTCTGTTTAATATTATGTAAAATAATAATAACGATAATAGGAAGCAGCGAACACAATGTTATGGAATGAAAACAACACTTTATAAATGATATATTAATTTATGCCAATCTTTTAGCTAAAAAGGAGATATATTCAATAGGTCTTTAAACTCGGGTAAATTGAAATAAAACTGATGTTACGTCAAAACCTGAATTCGGAATACGATATAGCTGGTTTTTTTCTGAATGAAAAAGGATAACGCTTTATCACAAATACGAATAATAACATTTCTCTCATTTGAATAAAACTTACCTCATTTAGCTGCCAACTTGCCATCTTCTATCTGTAAAATAAACATACACATTAATTATGTGTGCTAAATCTTTTCAGAAAACCATTTTGATGGCAACAACAAATAAAAATTTGTTTGTCAATCAAGACCTCCTGAGGAGCTGAACAATTACAGTTTAATTAAAATATACAAATAATTGTGATGTTTTTTTTTCATTTCAAATTACAATAAACCAAAATGTATTACTATATATGAAAAGAGAGACAATACAAACAGTGTATTCCCAAAGATAATGAGTGAGTGAACACAATCAGTTCTGTTGTACTACTTAAGAAAGATCTGGCGGGTCACTCATGACTTATTACTTAAGTTTGCATTTCTAATCTAAGTTACACTATCTATAAATTTTATCATAAAAGCATTAACTATTGGATTTTCATTTGACATCAACCAAATAGATTATTGATTTATCAGCAAATTAGGATAATAGAACTAAACTGAAACTGGACCCTTTTAGTTTTATGCAACGGACATCGAAAAAGTCATGAATTTCATCCTCCACAATTTCATTGTAACGTTATTTACAAAATCTGTTGTTTAAAGGTATTCCGTTGTGTCTTCCCTTTTCTATTTCAAGTTCATGAGCACTGATTCTAAATTTGGTTAACTCATTTATTTTTTGACAAAATTTTTCAATAGAAAATATCTTTCAAGACCAATATCATTTTAAAACACTCTATAACATGTATAAGTACTTAATTTATTTCCTTGCACAATGCCAGGTTTGTCATTATTTCAATTGATATAACAAAATTCATCATATTTAATTCTGAGTCATTTTCTGTTAATTGACCTTATATACAATTTGTGATTAAACAAACATTCTGGTGTTAAATTAAAATTTTCAAATAATGTATAAGTGTCACTCAACCAGTTGTTGCTACATTTGTTAAACTCTTCAGATGCCTCTTTAATGAGGAAGTTATTTTGTTCTGATAGTCTGACCCAAAATATAGAGTTATTAAGAATAACCTCAAGAGGGTATTTCCCGTTACTGATAGGTTAGTTGATCTTCTAGGTGTCTAGAGAATATTTACAAAATTTAACAAGTAATTTTTCAATAACTTAATCTTTACTGATTTGGAAACATAGTTATTCCCTTTTGATTGTAACTTATTTTGAGATATTTGTTACTAAATTTCTAAGCCATAAAATAAAATTGGCTTCAGTTTGAAGACGTACTTTAACATAAAGACCGGTTGGCAAAAATAAGTAATCAAAGATACCAGACAAATGCTAATAATACTCATTAGTGGCGCTTGCATCAAAACAGTTAACAGTTTAAGTCAACTAGGAAGTTGAGCAGCACTGAAAACCTCTAGTTTCAAATAATTAAAGAAATGCCAAATTATGACTTGAAGTAAAAAATATTGTTTTTTCGAATGATGCTTAAAATTTTGGAACATAAAGTTTACAACACCGTGGATTCATCAATATTTGTAGGTTAACAACACACGTGGTTTTCATGGATAGAGCAATCGACGATTTTTAATACTTTGTAAAACGAATAAGTTAAGCTTCGTTGATAGGTATATCAAGTGTTTCTTAAACCACAAACATAGATTTCAATATGATATACAGTTACGGCTTTCTTAGGAGGAGGATAATAAAAATTGTCAACCCTACTGAGGGTTATTTCCCCGAGGGTTTTCTTCCGACAAATAGAGCCGTTACTGTTTTATTATACCGAACAAATATTAATCTCATTGGCGTCGAATACTAGTGTTACTCACCGGAGTGTACAATTTGTCGAGGTTATTCACCGGCCCTGTCGATTTGGATAAAAATATCAGAATCGATTCACACCACGTGATATTTTATTAGACAATACATTATTCAATTATTCTGTGATGTGAAATGACATAAAAGAATCCACAGAATATGACGAAAAGTTATATAATGAGGAAGCTTGATTTTTATTGACAGCATATTTGTTATGTCGGATTATGTGTTTTTAATAAATAAACGACATTCTTATTGGAACCTACCAAGCTCCTCTTCTTGTCGACATTTTTTGGATTGATGCAGATTTCATACAGGAGCTTCAAAAATATAATCTCTCCTATTTCAAAAATGTATTGTCCCATTTAAGGGTACAAAGTCCAGCGATTGCATTGCAAACTTGTATATTAAGAGTAAGTTTGGGGTTGTGAACATCCGTAAACTACAACTTATTTGTCATTTTTTTTTTTTTTTTCATTTTGAAAAGCATTCGACAAATTTAAATGGTCAGTTTTTGCAAACATCTCTTGTTTTTAAGATTCTGACTTATACCTGTCATCAATGGATAAAACTACAGTTTACATACATACAGATTTCAATTTGGAAATAATGAACAATTTTATTGTTCTATGATCATATTTACAAGGCGAACAACTACCACTTTCTACTTTGTCTTGTTTTCAGAACTAATTATTGCTTCTTTTTAATTTTATCCAATATTAAAGTCATATGAAACGAGTTTCTTGAAATTTTAATGTTATTAAACCTATTTTTGATGTTTCTGTTATTGTTTTGGTTGAATAATCTGTTACGTCTTATCGTTTGTTGTCCAAATAATTATAAAATTGCCTTTCAATACCATTATTGTCATATTCCGAATATGACTGTTATACCGAGTGTGAATTTCCATTGATATACGACGTGTCTCGGTATTTTGTACATCCAACATTCGTGAATTTATTTTTGATGTTTCTGTGATGGTTTCGGTTGGATAATCTGTTATGTCTTATCGTTTGTAGTCCACATAATTATAAAATTGCCTTTCCATAACATCATTGTCATAACAATTGTTTGGACGAGTATTGTGAAATAATTGTATAAAGTTCGAGATTTCATGTCAGTTACGTAAGCGGGTCACTGTTTTTGATATCCTGTGGTGTTTGTCGTTGATGGAATATGTTCGTTGTTGTTCTGCGGTTGGCATGTTGTGTCGACTAATATATTATTTGTTTGTGCGTTTCTCTGTGATGAATGTTCTTGCGTGTGTTTGTGTTGTATTTCTTTTACGTAGTGTTGTCATTTTAGCGATATATATTTTTTTTTAACATTGTCATAATGCGGGAGGTTTGGCATGCCATTAAACCAGGTTCAACCCACCATTTTTTCTTAAAATGTCCTGTACCAAGTCAGGAATATTGCAGTTGTTATTAAATAATTCGTTTCTATGTATGTTGGCGTTTGTTTTTGTTGCACTTCAGTGTTCCTGTTGTTCCTTTGTTTTCATCTTATAGTTGATGTATTTCCCTCGGTTTTAGTTTGTAACGCGAATTTGTTTTCTCTCAATCGATTTATGACTTTTGAACAGCGGTATACTAATGTTGCCTTTATTTATTGAACCAATGCATGCATATATACTAAACTAGTCTTGCATGCATGTTTTTTATATTTATTTCACATGTATAACGTATTATCGACAAACAATATTTCATTCAGTGGTTGTTTATCGCAAGCTAATTATCCGTCGAGTTTGTTGCCGAAGTTTACTTGATTGTGACATTGACAAACAATAAAACAGAGCACGTGTAAAGCGTGACAGATAAGTGAATTGAAAGAGCAATGACATTTGTTTTTATATTTCCCATGCGTTCCCATTTGTTAATTAAACTTTTCCTTAACAGTTGTTAAATGATTTGTTGTATTACATTTGTTCTTTGAGAATCTGTAATTTCTATATACCTTGAAGAGCACCTGTGTTTACATGCTTTAATCACGGTTTTCCCCTTGCGTTTGCGCTGTGGGATGGCCGACGTTATAACGAGAGGTCTCGTAGTTAAGGTCACCGCATACGGAAGAATATGGCCGAATTAGAGTCTGGGAAATCAATAATTCAATATCAGTACATTTATGAAGATTTTGATAGTATAAAGGATTTTCTTTGAAAAAAAGTTCACGTTCACTTCTTTTAGAGTAAAACTTGGCCATTAAAGTACATAAAACATGTCAACTTTTTTTTTTAATTTGACGTTTCGTATGACTTTAAGAGCGTAGAGTTTGACAACTCGGGATGCAGATGATTTTTCACTTATTTTGCATGTTAAAGATGCGGATACTTTAACCTTCCGTACATATTAACAGAACGTACGAGACCTAAAACAATTATGAAATTTGCCAAATGCATTTGATGTTTAATGCGACCGTTCAAAAAAAATAGATTTGGATATATTTTCATTTTTTTCACAAATGTTTCAATGATTAAACAAAAAATAACTTTAAACACACAAATAGAAAATAAAAACCTTTTTTGAAACCATGATTATTTTTTTTTTCGAGAACTAGGAAATATCGGTTAGAAACAATTATGAACGCAGTAGTCCTGTTCCATTCTATTTCGTTCTATAACTTTTACGTTATCCCTCAACCAACAAAAAGATAAAAGATTGAGAGTGATTATATATGAATTTCTGCAGAACAACACCCCTACAGTTAATAAGTAAGTTCTCATTAATAGCTATAAAATAGAATAGACACATGTAATATGAATGATACACAATGAGAGATGTAGCGAATTCTGAAGTAATACTTCGATAAACTGGTGAGATTGAGAGCCGACTAATTTGGAAGATGTAGGAAATTGAAAAAAAAAATCCATCCAATTTAATTAAGCGACTGTTTTTTGCCATTGTTTTCATTGTTCTATCGGTCTCTCTATAATTTATAAATTCCGTTTTTCCCTTTTGGTATCGGCTGCACCGTTGTTTAAGAATAATTGTAATTTTGATCAAACATAATGTTATCGTACAATATTTGGTGTGAAATATGCTTTTTATTGAATCCATGCACGTGAAATCATAAGTTTGCAATCAATATCTGCATTTGTTATACATTTTATTAAAGGTTTTGACAATGTTTTATATACTCATATGAAGCGGAATTAAACAGAACTTCTCAAAGAAATAAAGAAAAAAAAACATCATGCAAAGTTCTTTAATTTCACATTTCGATATTTTGATGATGTCCTGTCACTCGAAACCCATAGTTTAAAGATGAAATAATAAAAATACCGAACTCCAAGGAAATTTCAAAACGGAAAGTCCCTTATCAAATGGCAAAATCAAAAGCACATCAAACAAATGGAAAACAACTGTCATATTCCTGATTTTGTACCTGAATGAGTGCTTACATTTTTTACATTATTTACATTTTGAAATTTATTTTTCTTTTAGTTTGATTGTTCCTTTGGTATCTTTCGTCTCTCTTTTACATCTCAGTAAACATCTTAAATATGAAATTAGGGATGAGTAGAAGGTCTACTTCATATCTTGATATTTTTGTACCCGATATTGCCACAGATAGACGAATTTATACTATAATTTATGATAACCGTGATGATTTCCATTTTTTTATTGTCATTTTCCCATCTCTCAGCAACAGTGTACCCTCTGCTTAGTCGCATGGTGTTTGCACATCTAGGTTAATACGTCACGCTTGTGTATGCTCGAACTGTACTGACTTCCATAACGATAATTTTGTACAATGTAGTGTAAAGACCAGAATTTAAAAGTCTTCAAACGTATCGAATTAACATTCACGAAAATGTTTGATATTAATACTTTTATAGTATAAGCCAGCGAAATAAAATTAAAAAAATACCAAATTGAATAAAATTGCATCGTGAAGGTAGTTATGTTTTGCATTTAAAAACTGTTCTTCGACATTTTGCAACTGAATCGCAAGCTTTGCAATGTCATAATACATAAAATATTTCACTACTGCATGACTATCATGTTAAATGTTTTATAGACAGTTTCATGTTGTTTTAGATGTCCAAGGTAAATTATTGTATTAAGAAATGTTAGTGTCCCATTACAGATTATGCATGTTGCAGATATGATTCCTTTGTTTTGTTCTGTATTTTAATTATCAATTACCTATTAACCATAGTTCTAAGAAACGATTAGATTTTGAATGATGGACATGATTATTCCAAGAGTTATATTGCACTGGTGAGTACTTTATATCCTGGTAAATTATGATATAATATAAATAGAAAATATCTCTAAATTATGATATAATATAAATATAAGCTATCTCTAAATTTTGTTTTCCAGTTTTATTTATATACATTGGTTTCTCTCAGAAATGTCGTTCTGTTATCGTAATTTTCTATCTCTGAGTTAAGCATCAAAATGGGTTGGCCACGGCTATCTGCAGATTTTATTCATTTTATGTAAATTAGTTGACTGTTGTATGAAACTTTGAAAAAAAAGTCTAGTTTTGTACAAATGTCTCCTTGGTTACCATAGCAACCACATCAACATTTGGTATAATTCAACTGGGATAATGTTGAGAAAATTGCAATTTTACGTACTTTTAGACCCCGTCTGAAAAGAAACACTGTGTTTGATATTTAAAAACATTTGTATTTTTGAATTGTTCAATCATTTATCTTTAAAATGATATAGTATAGTATTAAATTATCTGTAATCTGGATATTGGAATCAGTCGTCAGGGAAACACTGTATTTGGAGAAATGTTAAATTTCTAATATTAAGGGTTTTTGAGGGAGTAAATGATATAACGCAATTTTACACAACCTTGCAGTATGCTCTACTTAAACCTTTGTATGTTAGCTAACTTTAGGGAAAAAATTGGAATGAGTAAATTTGATAGTGAAATTTAAACCTCTTTTAAAAAAGACAGACACTGCCATTTTTTCAAAATTTCCACTTTCTAATGACTGACTTCGAAGCTTTGCCTTCTATTTAATATAAGGAATTTGACTTTAAAAAATGTATTTGTTCAATACTTAAAGTTCAGTTACAGATGAAGAAACTCTGAAAAAAATAGTCTCACATTTAGCTTTGCTATCTTCCCGATTTTAGCCAGTCCTTTTTATGGAGCTCTTCAGAAAAGAGTCAAATTTCAACATTAATATGCAGACAGAACTTTCAAAACATACAAAACATACAAAACTTAAGTGATACAGTACCAGGAAAACCACACAACATCTGGACAAGCTGTGGTAATGAACCGTTCGCAATAATTATGGCACACTTAAAAGCCAAAATTGCAGTGGGAACAATCGTACTGCAAAGTTCAAAAGCAAAACATTCAAAGTCAGAAGTGTCACCAATTTGTCAGTTATGTCATATTGAGACGGAGGATATGATTCACTTTTTGATTAAATGCACAGTGCTGAAAACAACTAGATCACCATTTTTGCAGGAGTTAAAAACCTTTGTCCGAACATGCTTGAGAGGAGAGAATGATGAGACATTATTCCATGAATTGTTCTATAACAACGAGTATTTAGCTAGATTGATCATTGACTGTTCGTTTTTCCACTTTCTGAAAAATACAGAGAAAACTCGGATAGAAACAATCTCAAGAGGCTTATGCTACAAACTATACCAAAAGCGAGCGACTCTATTGGCCGACAATTCGTAATTACCGCAGATTATGGGCAGGAGCTATTGTGAATGACTTTGTAGGAAAACGGAGTTATGGTCCGTGACAAATGTTTAATTAACTTTTCACTAATTACTTTATCATATGTTCAGTTTTATCTTTGGCATTTAATTTATAATAAGATCGTCTATAATTGAAATCTTTTAGTTATTCAGGAGTAAGTTGTTATAATTTATTAATAAGTTGTTGTACTTCCAAATTTCTTATCATACCTTAATTTATAAACTTTCACATATATATATTGCGATTACCGGGTTATGTTTTAATTTGTCTAAAGACGGGTTTCCTGTCTGATATGGTGAAGCTTTCCACTCTGTTGGTAAGTTAACCTGGTCTGTTCTAAACGCTCAATTTATAGATTGATCCATGTTTATTTAGAGTAAATTTATGTAGTCTAATTTGCTCCTTGAAACCTCTCTACTTTTGATATTAGTTTACATTGCTAAATTATACTCCCCATTTACTTTTGATACATTTTTCGTCTACATTTTTTGATAATACTTTACACTTGTTGAATTTGCTTGCCTTGTTGTATTTTGTTAATAAAAGTTTATTGTTGAAACAGCATTAAGTCTCTTTTAGCTCCAGATAGAGTACAAATAAACATACAGGATAAAAATAGAAGTCTGAATAGAGAACACCTTTAAAAATACAGAGTACAAATATAGAATACAAGTTATCAACAGCATACCGGTTTGAGTTTAGTGAGTTGAGCTATCACTGGGCATTCGTCAAGCTTAAAGTGCATCATACATTGAGGCCGTATCATAAGAACCTTGCAAACCTTATCCAATCGAACCCCTCCTATTACATTTTGGTCCCGCGAGGCGGATAAGGTTTTTGCAAATACACAAGGCAACAAATTAGTATTTTGATTTGTATTGAGAATTAAATTTTGATATCAAATAAAATGGATCGATCTAACCCCTTGCATGGTGCATTCAGTCAGGAAGACTATGAATCTGATGAAAAAGATGGTAAAGTACAACAAGTGCAAGAGACACAAAGTAAGTGTTACTTATATGATAGTGATCATTCAGTTATCGCAGATAGTAAACAGACATCTACTCCATATAGGGAAGAATTATTTGGAATACAATTAGAATATTCAAAAGCTCGACCTACATATGCTTACATTACTAGTGAATCTGAATCCGAATGTGAACCTCGTTATGGAAGACAAACAAGGTTGAATAAACTTCCTAGGCCTGAATTAAGTGAGATCACAGAAAAAGAGAGCATATATCCGGCTTCGAGTCAATACAAAAAGACACAGTCAATTCAAAAGCCTATGAATTATTTAGAAAGTAGCTTGACTACTGGTGCGAGACCAAAACATACAATAAAGAATGAGACAATTCGTAATACAATTGCACAAACACACGATAATTCAGAGTTCATAAAACATTCTATGCCTCCGCAAAGTTCACATTATATGTATGAAGATCATTATATAGGTTCCAAAGTAGCCCCTAATGATGTTCGACAAAAAGGGTATGAATATGCTAGTGTGTACAGAGATACTAAACTCCCTGTCCAAAAAGTTGACATGCAAAACCTCTCTATGAAAGGCCAATGCATGTGTCGCCTCAATATGACCCATTACGCCCTCATATTGTAGAACCAGAAGGTTATTACAGGTTGCCAAGCCGACAACATGAAAGGCCATCCATGTTACTGTCAAACTCTGTTCCGGGATCATTGTATGTACCCCAAAGGACAGTTGGACCTGTTGGTTATATTGAGCATGAAAGCCTCCCTCATGAAGGTTATGGTCCTATTCCTACTTATGAAAGATCAGTTCATGATTATTACGGAACTAACCCTATTGTTTCGGGTAATAATAGGCGCAAACAGAAAGAACCCGATTCATTTGACGGCAAATGTTCCGAGTGGGTTGATTATATCATACATTTTGAGCAAGTGGCGTCTTGGAATCAATGGAACGATCGTGAAAAGGCACAACAGCTTACAATGTGTCTACGCGGCTATGCCCAGAAAATCTTGAGTGATCTTACACTCGGTCAAATGTCAGACTATAATGCACTCAAAAACGTTTTGTCGCAGCGGTTTAACCCAAGAGAGGGTGAAGTTGCCTATCGGTGCGAATTTAGAAATCGAAGACGGCAAAAAGGTGAAACGGTAGCCGAGTACGGGTATGGTTTACGCAGACTTGCACAACAGGCTTATCCCACTATACGCTATCATGAAATCGAGCCTACGGTGGTTGATCAGTATATACACGGGTTGAATAATCATGAACTGAAGAAACATGTTCAATTTCACCACCCCCAGACGCTCAGTCAAGCCATAGCTTTTGCAAGTGAATATGAAGCATTTCTTGGCCCAGTTGATAAAATTGTAAAACCTAGAGAGACTTTTGACGCTCATAATATTCAAACTCTACAGGCCTTGACTGAAAGCGAGCAACAGAACAGTGAAAGTAAGATATTAGGTCAGATATCTCAAATGATTGACAATAAATTTAAGGAGTATCTAAATGAGAATAGAACAGTAGATACAAGCAGAAATAGAATAGGGTCATACAATGAACCAAACAGAAATGAAGGACAAGGTTTTATAATAGAAGTTCACAATCCCAAAATAGATTTGACAGGCCAAGGGATATAACTTGCTATTATTGTCATGAATTAGGCCATATTAGAACTAGATGTCCTTACTTAAATAGGGAAAGGGAGAGAAATTATTTTGATTCAAATCAAGGACCTAGGAATTCTTTAAACGAGGAGGGGCTGAAATCGGGGATGTGAATTCAGCTCGTTCAGACTTTGAAAATCGTCCAAAACAAATTGAAACTTTTAAGAAACAAGTTCAGTTTGCAGATGTTGTAAATGAAGCAACAACACTAGACCAACGGGTAAATAAAATTTCCTGTCAAGACCGGGAACCCCTGTAATCTGGATATTGGAATCAGTCGTCAGGGAAACACTGTATTTGGAGAAATGTTAAATTTCTAATATTAAGGGTTTTTTGAGGGAGTAAAATGATATAACGCTATTTTACACAACCTTGCGAGTATGCTCTACTTAAACCTTAGTATGTTAGCTAACTTTAGGGAAAAAATTGGAATGAGTAAATTTGATAGTGAAATTTAAACCTCTTTTAAAAAAGACAGACACTGCCATTTTTTCAAAATTTCCACTTTCTAATGACTGACTTCGAAGCTTTGCCTTCTATTTAATATAAGGAATTTGACTTTAAAAAATGTATTTGTTTAAGAACAATACTTAAAGTTCAGTTACAGATGAAGAAACTGTGAAAAAATAGTCTCACATTTAGCTTTGCTATCTTCCCGGTTTTAGCCAGTCCTTTTTATGGAGCTCTTCAGAAAAGAGTCAAATTTCAACATTAATATGCAGACAGAACTTTCAAAACATACAAAACATACAAAACTTAAGTGATACAGTACCAGGAAAACCACACAACATCTGGACAAGCTGTGGTAATGAACCGTTCGCAATAATTATGGCACACTTAAAAGCCAAAATTGCAGTGGGAACAATCGTACTGCAAAGTTCAAAAGCAAAACATTCAAAGTCAGAAGTGTCACCAATTTGTCAGTTATGTCATATTGAGACGGAGGATATGATTCACTTTTTGATTAAATGCACAGTGCTGAAAACAACTAGATCACCATTTTTGCAGGAGTTAAAAACCTTTGTCCGAACATGCTTGAGAGGAGAGAATGATGAGACATTATTCCATGAATTGTTCTATAACAACGAGTATTTAGCTAGATTGATCATTGACTGTTCGTTTTTCCACTTTCTGAAAAATACAGAGAAAACTCGGATAGAAACAATCTCAAGAGGCTTATGCTACAAACTATACCAAAAGCGAGCGACTCTATTGGCCGACAATTCGTAATTACCGCAGATTATGGGCAGGAGCTATTGTGAATGACTTAAAAGATGTAACAGCAGTGACAGATATTCCTTTAATCAATGTAAATATCAAACGATTATAGGGATCCTTCTTAACCTGATGACTTAATGTAAACAGCGTGTGATAAGATTTACATCTGTGTGTATATATATATAACTATTCCGTAATATGTGAGTGTTCTTATGATGTTGGGATTTTAAAAGTCTACGCCGTTACACAAGGACGGTGGTTCTCCTACAATAGGAGGGAGCTACAAAAGAAGAGAGAAGAGACATGGTAATCAAATATGACCGTACATTCCTGCTTTTTTGAACAATTTGAAAACAACTTACTTAGAAGATTTAAAACCCTTATCCACATGTACAGAAACTGATATATATGAAATTTTAACGGAGGCTGGAATACTTCCAGATTCATTTGAACATTTATGTGTGTGCGGTGCACATTTTTCATTTTATTCGAGAAATAATCAAAATAGGAAAAGACGTAAATTGTGTGAAGTTTCAATATCACTCAGTTCTCATCCAAAAAGCCAAAATGTACCAGAGAGAGGGAGGAAGACCAAATCAATCGCAGGAGGAAGACCGTTAGATATTGTCGGAGTTCAGAAGATAAGAGAACATTGGGGAATCATTGTTCCAGTCAATACTAGTAAGCATTTTATCAGAGTTTTCTATTAACAAACAAAGGCAAATTATCATTTTTTTTTTTTAACTTCCAAATCACAAGGTTGGGGCACAGGGGCATGTATCATAGATGTTTTGGGGCAAAAATATATGCCAGTCGACTGTTATGTGTTAAATGTTGTGTTAATAGCGCTATTAGTATTAACACAATGTATTACGCATACCAGTCGACTGGCATATCAGTGGCGGTTCCAGAACTTTTGATAAGGAGGGCCCTCTGGCTGACCTAAAAAGAGGGGAGGGGCTCAAGTCATGCTTCAGTGATTCCCTATATAATCAAACATTTTTTTCCCACAAAAGGGGGGACCTGTCCTCCCCCCCTCTTTCTTCCGCCTGTGCATATATTTCTGCACCAAAACATCAATTATATGCACCCCTGTAGTTGGGGGATTATCTCCAAATGGGCCATACTATCCCCAATTTGATACCCCAAGTGACCCGGATATAAATTTTCTGTGCCAAAAAAAAATATCCACGGAAAAACATTGCAAAGTGTAAATGATAAATATTTAAGTGCAAGTGCAAAGAAAAAGTTTAACAATTACCTAACTTTAAAGTTCAATCCATCATGTCCATAGTTCAGGGAAAAATGGAGAAAATTATTGTTTGTAAAATTGTATGTAAAAAATGTTAAGGACATTGCTTGCTTGCCAATAAAAGGATAATCACAAGGGGGTCTCATTGGGGGGTTCTGATCCCGGATCCCACTTACTGTTTTGTCAGATTCCCGTATCCCGCTTACACTATGTACGTAAGCAATTCTCATTTTTTTTGTAATTTCCAGTGTCCCGCTAGACTTCATTTCCCGTTTTCTTGGCACAATAATTTGACTTTCAAGTGTCACGCTTACAAAAAATCGGCAATCCCACGTCATACTTAGACCCCAATGAAACCCACTCACAAGTGTTCAATAATGGATATAAGAAAATTATAGGCCACTGTCACAGCTTTCAACGATGAGAAAAATCCATACCATATAATTGGCTAAAGAAGACACTGACATGAATAAAGTGAATCAATTTAAATGAGAAAACTAATGACCTAATTTGTAACAAAACAATTAATGAGTAGCAATTTTGCACACAAAATTTATAAAGTGTTACGTTTAATTATGTACAACCAATTAATGCATACAAGAGGTAATATTCGGATTTAAAAATATAGTGTATAACTACAATACTACAATTAAATTAATAACATTATATTGATCACCACAAGAAAATTCAAAGAATATAAAACGAACCAAACAAAAAGGTTCTGATTGCTATTGCTTAAACAGAAAATCCATTTAAAGATTGATGTTTTTTTAAATTTCAAAAGAAGAAAAAAAAAAGGTGACATGAACTAGCTCATAGCAAAACAACATCATATCTTGCACTCTTCCCGCAATGCATGTATGATCAAAGGGAACCTAATAAGAATATGCATGTATTGTAATATTTGTCACTGGATGCAATCAATCCATCATAAATACAATGTAGTACACTTTCAGGCAAATCTTAACTATGTTTAGAAACACACGTCCTAAGGAGGTACAATACTAAAGATCCTAATGTCATCCTTGAGTTGTCAATAAAATATCTTGTATTATAAATTGATATTATATTAGTAATCATAATTATAAAGTACTCTTATCTTTTATAGATATTTGCATTAACTGTAGAAGAAAACTTTGAGACAACATAGAAGAGCCAAAGAAAATTACAGCAGATAAAAAACAAAACCAATCCTGCCTATAATTCATAAAAAAACATGACAATCTGGGGTTAATGGTAGCAAAATGAAAATTGTCATATCAGCACTAAGATGTATATGTATTGAGTACGTAATATGTTAAATCATTTTAACATAGAATTAACAGTACATACTACACCACATACCCGTTGCCAGGGGGGTTCGGGGATTTGTACGAACCCCCGCTTGAAAACAAATAAGCACTGTTAAAGTCAACATTCTGTTTGAATTGTGACTGTTAAAGTTGAGTTCGCGAGTCCAAATACCCCCTTTGAAAATTCCTGGCTATGGGCCTGCACCCATTTTATATTTTTAAATCTTAATGCTATCAAACAGTTTCTAACAGCAAAACACATACTTTGATTTATTCTCCCATCAATACAAAATGTACACGGTATACATACTTAAATATTTGCTCTATTTGTACAAATACAAGTTTAAATGAAGCCTTCAATTGTCCTGCTTCTTGGGCTAACAGTAATGTTAAAATTAAAGTCGATTTAGAGGTCCTCATTGCTTTTATACCGTGAAACAAATACAACAGTTGAAAAAAAATGAATGTATTGTAAAAGAGGGACGAAAGATACCAGAGGGACAGTCAAACTCATAGATCGAAAACAAACTGACAACGCCATGGCCAAAAATAAAAAGACAAACAGACAAATAATAGTACAGATGACAAAACATAGAAAACTAAAGACTAAGCAACACGAACCCCACCAAAAACTGGGGGTGATCTCAGGTGCTCCGGAAGGGTAAGCAGATCCTGCTCCACATGTGGCACCCGTCGTGTTGCTTATGTTATTACAAATCCGGTAAATAGTCTAATTCGGTAAGTCACATTCGTAAAAAGGGAAGGGTTTTGTAGTTACGACATAAGGAACATATCCGATATAATCTGTGAAACGGTTATTCCATAACGGTCAACCAACTCGTGATGGCGTCCGTAAAATTTACGAAGGAATGATTTCAACTTCACCATTTGGAACTCTTGGTTTAATAGCTTCCTTGTGAGCAGCAATCCTCTATCAAGGAAATCATGATAGGAAACACAAGCCCGGGAATATCGTATCAATTGGGAGATATATACTCCGTATGCAGGCGCTGCTGAAATGTTGCTACATAGAAATGGAAAGTTCACAATTGGGAAGCTGAAATCATCTCTTTTGTCGTAAAGTTTTGTTTTCAACTGACCCTCATTGTCAATTTCTAGATGTAAGTCAAGATATGAGGCCGACTTAACTGTATCTGTAGTATCCTTTATCTCTAGTTCGATGGGATAGATTCGTTCAACATAGTCACCAAATTTTGTATTATTTAGTGAGAGAACATCATCTATATAGCGGAACGTAGAGTTAAAGGATATTGCTAACTTCTTATCTTTCTTCCTAAGAAGTTCCTATATGAAGTCAGCCTCAAAATAATAAAGAAACAAGTCGGCAAGAAGAGGGGCACAATTGGTTCCCATTGGAATTCCGACAGTCTGCTGAAAACACGTCCTCCAAACGTAACAAATATGTTGTCAATCAAGAAATCAAGCATCTTGATAATGTCAGTTTCAGAGAATTTTTGTTTGAATCAGAGTGATTCTTTACAAAGTAGGATTTATCCTCCCAAGACAAGATACTTGTATCTACGTTCGCCATTCTTTTAATGAAACAAAGTAATACCAACTCTTTCAATTTGTCTTTAGTTTGGAATGGGAATACTTGTGTAAAGTGTAGAAAAGTCAAATGTTTTAATACTATTGCAAGATGAGAGAGTCTTAGATTGTATGTACTCTAAAAGATCTTTGGAATTTTTGTATCCACATCTGATTCACGCCACCTCTAGAATAGGCAGTTTCACAATAACTTTGGAGCCCGGCTTTGATTGCTGATGAAATAGATGTTAATATTTTAGAAAGAGGTTTCGTGGAGCATTTGGAAGACCCAGCAATATACCGTTGTTTGTAAGGACACTTATGTAGTTTAGGTATCCAATACAGTGATGGAAGATCCAGTTCTTCATCTTTGGTTGAAATTCCAAAGGAACATAGAACAGACCTATGATTATCCAGGATTTCCTCTTTGGTATGTGTCGTGAGGGTATATGTTGAGTTTCCAAGTGAATTGTCAATACCTAATTCATTTATCAAGCAGTTTATGTAATGATATTTACACACAAAAACGATGTTGTTTGGGGCTTTATCTGCGGGGACAACAACATATTTGTCATGTAAAGTTCAGTTGCAGGACAAAATTCATTTGTACTTACTTTTTTTCCTTTTTTTTTTTTTTGCAGTTGCACAAATAACTTTAATATTATCCAACAATAATTAAATACATATATGGTATATATCTATTATGTGTTTATATAAATGAAATTTGTATATATCAATGTAAATGTATATATTGTATATACATGTATCTATGTAACTGCAAGATTTTTAACCTTGTAAAATGATATTACATCCTTTTATATAACTTAAATTTTAGGATGATTTTGAAAAGTATACCAGTAACCAAGACAAACCGTACGACCTAAGAGAAACACTTATGACATACGATTCAGTAAGTTGTATAATTTATGAAAATTTTGTACATGTATTCAAAATTTTGTAAAAATTGTATTTAGGGAACTATGTTTATTATAGGAAATCACAATAATTTTGTAATTGTGATGTTTCATACATGTATATGCATCCACATCAGAGTCTCAAGTATCCTGCTTTTGTTGCATTAAAAGCTATCCCATATAGATATAGGAAGATGTGGTATGAGTGCCAATGAGAAAACTCTCAAGCCACAATTATAAAAGTAAACCATTATAGGTCAAAGTACGGTCTTCAACACGGAGCCTAGGCTCACACCGAACAGCAAGCTATAAAGGGCCCCAAAAATTACTAGTGTAAAACCATTCAAACGGGGAAAACCAACAGTCTTATCTATATAAAAAACGAGAAACAAGAAACACTTAGGAACCACATAAACAGACTAGTCTTGTAAGCTCTATGTTATATTGCAGAGTAAAATCATAATCTTACAGTGTAGGAAAATATTTTTTAAAAATTGTACTATGAAACAGGAGAAAAGCTAGATGAGTCTTGCTTTACAACATCTTTCTAAAACTCGATATTTAAAGTTTATATTTTCCTACACTGTACTAAATTTTATTTGTATATACAGATAAATTACACTGGCATGAAAATACGGATTTTGTGTTATTAAAATTTGTTGTTAGAAAATTTTGGAATTTTGTTTAAATTAAGGAATGTATCTCCCTCGTGCAAAGCTCTGATTCCTTGCCCTGCTTTGGCTATACGTTTTGTCCTTTTTGGTTTATAGCTCTTCATCTTTTTTATAAGCTTTGGATTTTCAAATATTTTGGCCTCGAGCATCACTGAAGAGACATTGATTGTCGAAATGCGCATCTGGTGCAGAAAAATTGGTACCGTTTATGTTATTACACGAATATGTGTAACTTAATAGCCACAATCATAAATTAAGTTATATACTGGTAATGAACAAATGATATGCACACTCATATAATCATGCATTAGACATTAGAGTATGATGTTTACTAATTATATAAATGTCCAGTGGCAAATTGTTCATGCAATTTCAGGACAAGACAATTCAGTATGATTAACGATGAAAGTCAAGAATATGTTAATTAAACAGTGTTCCAAAAAAAAAACCAAAAAAACATAATTAATGGGCATTTAGATTCACTTTTCTCCATTCATTCTTACAATGTACGATTTATTTTGTTATTCAGGATAATTTTCAAAGTTCATATATGGTAACTGACCAATCAAGCCAGAATACAATTTCCTCAAGTCAAAACACAGCAAGTACAATAGAGAACTATAATAGAGAACATTATGTCGATCTTTTGAACAATTATTTGAACACCAGAAAAGTATTAGCTATTAGTTTGCCCATTGAGAGCTGGAAGGACAGCAGTAAGAGGACAAAGAGAAGATACCAGGGGTTGTTTAAGGAATGCTTCTACACTATAATTGATATATATTTTCCCAGGCGAATATGATGATATATTTGACAATATGTTTAAAGATGATGAACACCAGGATGAGGATGATAATGGTAATAGTAAAATGATAAGCGCTCTTATTGAATCCTATGAAAAATCTTCTGCTTGGCAAGTAAGGAGACAAATATTATCTGTTCTGGCAATAAAACTCAGCTTTAAACAGCTTATCAATTATTTACCAGGATTGACTGAATATAGATACTATGTTGCACAGAAACATAGCATATTATACGGTTGTGCAATACCACCAAGTGAAACATGTAAAACTAGAAATAAAATGGATCTGGAAAAACTTTCCAATTTTATTACTTCCAGTCACATCATCAAGGATCTGCCATTTGGAGAAAGACATCTGAAGTTATCATCAGGGGAAGTTATGGATGCCCCTAATATAATAAGATGCATGGGACCTGCAGCCATCATTCAACAGTACCAGGCATATTGTGAGGAGAATGAGATCAGTTTACTAGGTAATTTTTAACCTTATCAAGTTAGTAGTTCATATTTAAAGCTAAAGTTTTCCTAATTAAAAAACTGCTTTTGATTTAAATATTATTTGAAGATAATTAATACTAAGCAAACCTTCGTACTGTAATCATCATAAAAAAATAAATAAACGAAGGAAGATGTGGTGTTAAATCCAATAAGACAAATATCCATTAAGACCAAAGGAAATGATGAGATATATTACAGTTGACCTTACGCCTTTCAATAATAAGCAGCTATCATACTTGAAACTTTAAATGAACTTTTTAGTAAAGAGGTATTTGAAGATGGGTGGATTTGAAAACTCAAGCTTTATAGAAAATAATTGTGAAAATTTCATAAATGTACTTTGATACATGACTTTTTTTAATGTTTCAGGTAGTAGCACAATGTTTAAAATACTTTCAGAATGTTCAGCAACTGTCAGAAAGTCACTGGAGGGACTAGACTACTTTGTTGCTGAAGGAAGCAGGGGATTTCAGGTATTTTATAAGCAGGGGATTTCAGGTATTTTATAATATTATTTTGGTACACTGTATCAAACGTGTGCATCGAATGCCTACATATGTACTAGTATTAACAAACTATCATTAGAAACTAAGGATACATGTGTTGTCAATGTAAACATCAACAACGTCATAGGTAATATAGCAATAAACGATTATTAATGGTCTTTAAAATTCAAGGATGTCTCTCGTTCACATTTCATCTCAAGGCTGTTGGGAAACACTCTCATTTGAAAAAAAATCATTGATAATTTATAAAATTTTGGCATTAGGTTGAAATAAATGGAAAATTAGGTCGCTAGAACTTACATTTTACATTTCAGATACCTTGGTATTATAACATATGAGTTTGAATGTCTTACTATTTGATTTTTTCTCACGGTGTGCTACAGTCAAGGCTTAATTTATGTAAACATGTGTATTAACATATATATTGAAAAAAACTCATTAAATTTATTTTGCATCTACATTCAGGATCTTCAAGATATTGTTCTGTCAGAAGGATACCCAGAAACATCAAATGGGACTGAATTAAACAGACTCTTGTTAGAAGCCAAACGCTATATGAAAACAGATTACAAGGTACATTATTCAATCATGACTTTTTGAAAACCATGAAAACTTTGAAAGGTGAAATTGATAAAACAGGATATAAACAATAATGTATCCTGAAAAACATGGATTGAACTCAGGTGCTCAGGAGCACAATGAAAGACACAATAAATATCAGTTCATACAACTTATTTTTACAGTTTCAAATTATGAACGCATAGTATATATTTGTAATGACTATGTAATAGCACAATATATTATCTCAGAAATTGAACCAAATTTCTTGAACTTATATGGTCAATATTCATCTTTGAGGTGTTCAATTGCAATGATCATATTGTCAGGCAACATGTTGAATATAGGAGAAATATAAACAAGAATGTAAATATTTGAATGTCTCCCTTGCTTTACTGACCATTGATTTTATGTTAAAAGTCTTAAAGATAAAGATTTTACTACAAATATCATATAAATTTAACATTTTAACAAGATTCATGACAATGAAGTCAAGGTCAGATTAATCATCTCAGACAGACATGAACACCTTACAATTATTACATACACCAACATAGTGAACCTTTTGATTGTGGTAATTGAAAACAGACCATACACAAAAACTTATCATTGAACAATGAAAATGAGGTCAAGGTTAAATTATGCCTGCCAGACACACATTTACGCCTAACAATCATTCCTTGTACTAGATATTGTTGACCCATTTTTTTTTTAAACAGACTAGACATAATAAAACTGGCAATAAAAATTCCTGATTTATTTGTGAGGAGTTGATTACCATCAAAATTTTGTGAAATGATAAATATATATTTGTGCAGCAAAAGAATTCTTCTAATATAAGTAATCTTACCACACCTTACTTTTAAGTTCAATTTGCTTTTTTTATAGGTGCACGTGTCAGAAGAGAATGAAGTAGCTGATCATTGTAGAAAATATGCTTTATCAAGTACTAAAGAGGAACACTTCAAGGAAAAATGCAACCATGATCACAATAAGGTTTGTGAATCTTGTGAGCAGTTGAAGGAATTATTACATGGAATTTTGAAAAAGGTAGAAATAGCTAATTTTACAGATCAACAGACAAGAGACGATATTGTATATAGAGCTCAGCAAGCAGTGGAGAGCATTTTCCTTTGGAAAAGTCATATCTTAAGAGCGCGAAATCAAGAAGCTGCTAAATCATTTCTCTTCAATTATATGAAAGAAGATGAAATTTTTGTTGTATTTGATTGGGCCATGAAATATCTACCTCGTAAATATAGAGAAGATCAGCTTGATTGGTTTGGTAAAGAGGCATATCATGGCACATTTCTGTTTGCTTTAGAAGAAATGCAGAAGAGTTGCAGTCTCTGACCTTTGTACACATCTTTGATTCACAGATTTCACAGGACTCTAAAACAACATCAGCAACAATTTGTGATGTTCTCAACAATGTTCTAAAAAACAATCCAGAGGTCAAATCTGTACACCTATGGTCAGATAATGCTGCATGTTATAAATGTGCTGATACTTTCATTAACATCAATAACAACAAGTCTTCGAAGGGACACATAGCATCATACAATTTCTGTGAAGCCAAAGACGGAAAAGGGGCCTGTGATATAGCAGCTGCAACATTCAAGTCTGGAATTAAGAGATTCATTAACCAAGGGAATGATGTTGTTTAAAAATGCTAAGCAGATAAAAACAGTGAGTATTCAGGAATTCGCTTAATTTCTAGACAATGATGTTGTAATTTCTTCAATTTTGAAACCATATAGGACAGAATTTAATATTTGGTGTTGACATAGGAAGATGTTGTATAATTGCATATGATACAAATATCGACTCAATACCAGAGAACAAGGAAAAAACAATACATGATGAAAAAAATAAGTTTATGTTATATTTTGTTTAATGAAAGAAATTTTTTCAGTTTAAGGCTATTATTTCTGATACTTTGTAAGAATTATACATTTAAAAGCATGTAAAAAGTGAGAGAAAAAATAGATAGTAGGAGAAATACAAGTTCTTGTACAATTCTAAAATAACATTATACATTCAGTTATTTTTGTTTTTTCAATAGCAAAATCAATGTTAGTACCAATAAAAACAATATTCAAACATCTTTATACTACGCTGTGAAATTGATACCCTTAAAAGAATAAGTTTATTCAAAGTATCACTGAGTATCACTAAGTTTATATGGATCTTTTTAAATTTACAGGCTTTATAAACAACATTGATGTTAAATAAAAAAGATGATACCCCATTATAATAATAACTTTACAAATATCTGTCTTAATTTACAGGCTTTGTATCCCATTTTACAACATTACAAGTCCAGCCAGACTTCAAATCTGATATTTGTATCTATGAAAGAGTGGTGTAAAAGTTCAGATAATTTTTGGTTATAAAAACCCATTCTTAATGATTTATCAGTTAAACATAGATAATTAAATCTGAGACGTCACTCTAGACACAAGGAAGAATTTTAGTCTGATACTTAAGTAAAAAGTCTTACATAGCTTTACTGTTTGGTATCTTATTTAAGATCGCAAACCATAATAACATTAGAATGATGGTTGTCCTTGTAGCAAGCACTGACTTTTCTATTGATTGAAATAGATTTTTATTATTGATAAATACAAAGATTAGATAATTTTTCTTGTGTATTTTAGGCCATTGAAAGAATTCAGAAAAATGTTAAATGCCAAGTTAAAGTTGTGAAGATCCAAAACCAGAGACACTGCTACAATGAATCAAGCTTCTATACCTGGCATAACATCATACAACAACTTTGTGTTTGAAAATGGAGCACTTAGAGTTTGGAAAGCATATGGTATAAGTCCAGGTATGCAAATTATGAGAAAAGTTAATTAAAATGGTCTTTTTAACATTTATCAAATTTGCTTAAACAGCAGTAAAATGTCTGGGGCATATTGTTCTACCTCTGTCTGTCCTTTTTTTGTGTGTCTGCCTCACATTTGGTATAAGAATTGTTTGATGATTCAAATCAACAAACCAACTCTAAGATTTACTTTTTACATTGTGAAGTGATGTTACTGCAAACGCTTAATGCGTTTTTAATTTTCTTTCAATTTTCTGTGAATAACAGGTTGTTGAATTATTTGGCATGTTAGGTGGCGGTGCACATATTTTGTCTGCTAAATCCTCTTGCAGTTTTCAAGCTTTTATCAGAATTTTGTTTTTCTTAATTTTCCATCTAATGACAGAAAGTGTGTTATTTTGTATGGGAACATCACTTGTATATTTTTGACACAGACGTTTCCATTTGTACTTTACTTCCCTAATGACTGAATCAAATGTTTGTAGCACATTATGTATACTATGTATAGCTAGTTTTCCAAGACCAGAACACAAGAATATTTTGAAAGAAAAAAAATATGTTGTTCCCTCAAGATACTATGTCGTTCCCTCAAGATGCACGTTCCCACAAGATATATCTCGTTCCCTGACACAGCGTTCCTCGTTTCCATTTCTATGTCGTTCCCTCAAGATAGTTACTTCCCTAATGTCGTTCCCACTGAATCAAATGTTTGGGAACGTAGCACATTATCTTATACTATGTATAGATATCATCTTTAACTATCAAGACCAGAACACCAAGACATAGTATCTTGAGGGAAAAAAGGAACGAGATAACTTGTGGGAACGACATAGTAAATTTACAATTGCAGTAAATTTACAATTGCTATATTTAGCAGGTAAAATATGTTAAAACTATTTTGCACAAAATATGTGATTGTGATAACATGTTTTAATAAAAGTTGAAACTATATGATTTTAGTTCTGCTTATTCCATGGACTACACTAGTAAAGACCAGTCAGTATGCTCCATGTCCATTGTTGGTTGAGGAGGAAAGTTGCACTCAAGATTTATTATCCTATGGACGTGTAAAAAAAAATAAAAAATGAGGAAAATAATGAGGAGAGTTTATTCACATGTCCTACAGATTGATGTATGAAAAGTTTTTCAAAATACAAAGATCTAGAATTGCCTCTTCATGTGAACAACTGCACTTTGGTTCAAGAAAAGCAATGCAGGATAGATTTACCAAAACACTCTAGTTAAAAAATTAAAAACCAGTGAGACCCGACCTGTTGTTAAATTTTCCGACACAGTTCAGAGCTCTGGTGAAACAGACTTAGATCAAGGTTGGGCAACGAAAAAAAA
Organism: Mytilus coruscus; assembly: GCA_017311375.1. Taxonomy (NCBI): domain Eukaryota; kingdom Metazoa; phylum Mollusca; class Bivalvia; order Mytilida; family Mytilidae; genus Mytilus; species Mytilus coruscus. The sequence goes on from CM029598.1 coordinate 93,420,290, forward strand.
AAGCAGTCGCTTCAACGATAAGCAAAAAAGCAAAAGAAATTTCTAGATGAGAAGTTTAAACAGGGAACCGTAACAGGAAACAAAGCTGATCCTACTTAAGTCGCTAATGAAATGAGACATAAAAAACTAGGAAATGGAGACAGAATGTTCGAAATGAGTGAATTCCTTTCTTCCCAACAAATTAATAGCTACTTTTCTAGGACATTCAGGAACTTAAAAAGCAGTTCAGATCAGGATCAACTAGCAGCAGCTCAGTTTGAACAAAATCTTACAAATTTAAACACTTCAGTCATGTCTAAGCTGTCTGCAACCAATTAAGGGCATATAATACAGATATAAATTTTGTAGATTTCCTACACAATTTTGACACAATTTTTCTATATGATTTGAAATCTAGATATGCGCAGAAAAATATACCTTCATGACTAACTTTTTTAAGATATTCCCATTTGATTTGGAATGTTTGAGGTTAAACGGTAAAAAAAAATCATACTTCAAATCTTTGTTGAAAAATATCAAATATTTCAAATGAAAAGAAAAAGTTCACTCAGTATTTGGTACGTAAAGAGTTGAGTATTCTTTAAATAGACTTTTAAGAAAGTTTCATAGTTAAAAGGTAAACTACCATAAAGTTGTTTTGAAATTTTGCAATGTGTTATAATTGCTCTAGCTGCTGTATTGTATGCCCATACATTGGGTGCTAATATATGAACAAGTTATTATTTCCCAAATTATATGTAAATTTATATAAATACATCTAAAACCATATATTGTCTCCTATGTTGTCATTTGACAGCACTTTCATCTGTCATATGTCCACTTACCTTTTATATTTTGATATCTTTTCATGATACATATATATACACAGAATGAAATCCAACTTGGTAATGTGATCCTTACAAAAAGGCCCAATTTGAGCCTAACTAAATGTGGTGTTATTTTTTTACAAACATGGCTGCCCAAGGCTTCTCTAATATCTTTATGGCAGAACTATTAGGGAAATATAAATTTTAAATAGGGCTTAATCAATTGATGCCTCTGATATTGCTTATAGTTAGGCATAACAAATGTAATGGTTAAATCATGGTTGGTCAAACCTTGCATTAGCCACAAGGCTACATAAATCTTTTTTTTTTAACTATTTTATTTTTTTTCTGAAAAGGGAGGGTGCTATTGATTTGTTCTGGTTTATTGCTTGATTTCTTTTTAATGTATTGAATAATAATTGAAACATGAAAGGAGATGTCCTCACTTTGTCAGTATATTTTGCTTATTTAAATTGCACTTAAATGTCCCTTCTATCTGTATAAACTTAAATTTGACAACATTTCATTTAAACCATACGTTTTGATTCGTCCGAAAAGTAATTTGCAATAAAGAGGGAGGGGACTTTCAGTTATCCAAAACTAATCAAGGCATCAGAATAAACAAGCAAATGTTAATAGACAGAAAAATTTATTCATTTAATGACTATTTAGATTTAAGATTGTTTTTTTTCTTAAAAAAATGTGGTTTTAAGGAAAGCATACACAAAAGTTTGTATTGTGTACGTTGGTGGTAAAACTAATTTTCCTCAGAAAGCAAATATATTTTTATTCTTGTTTTTCTATGTAATACTGTTATTTTTTAAATAATGTTAATTAAATATTTTATATTTTCACAAAAATAAGATACATTTTAGCTGATAACTTTTATATCCTACATAATCAAAGAAAAAAATCAATATATGAAGTTTTACGCTTAATGACCTTGAATTAAAGACAATGACCTTGAAATTATTTTTTTATAAACTGCTTTCATTCATTCTAATTGCATAATGTTTTAAACTCCATATGTTTCACAAGTTATATTAGTTTGCATGTCGATCCTTACTGTAATTTAAGACAATCTATGGGGTATGAGAGATAAAATTTGACTTAATTTTCTCACATTTCATGAAAAATTCAAATTTTCAAATTTTTGTAAAAAAAATTCAGTAAATTTACTCATTCTAAATTTTTAACATATAATTGTTGAATATCTTAATTTTTACTGGGTTATAAACAATTTGGCTGGAAAAATCGCGAAAATATTTTTTTTTATTTGAAAATGTGTTATTTTTGGAATTCGGAGGTTCTTTATACTTTTTGAAAATCTGCAAAATTCGCTGAATAATTTCCTATTTTTAGCTTTCCTTATTTCTTGTTGTTTTTGCATGTTTCAGTAGACCTTATCTTATTCTGTTCATGTGCAAACAGTATATTAATATTTCAGATCAATAAAATATGATAATTTCATCACAAAAATACCAGTTTTTTGCTTTTTTGTCCATTTCCAAGCAAGTTCAAATGGCAAAATTTGTGACTGTGCGTAACCATGGCAACAACATAGAATTTGTTCAAATTTATTTTTTTTTTTATATATTTAGGTTAAGTCCAACATATAATACAAATATTACTTAAATCTGAAAATATGAGTGGCCATCAATATTCCTTATCCTTTGATGCTTACAGAGAATGTCTCTTAAATCCTAGGCAATAAGCTAACGCCTAGACAGTAAGTCTGTTGCTTAAATAATGTTAGTCGTTGTTCTTAAATCCTAGGCAATAAGCTAACGTTTAGACGGTAAGTCTGTTGCTTAAATAATGTTAGTCGTTATTCCTAGATCCTAGGCAATAAGCTAACGCCTAGACAGTAAGTCTGTTGCTTAAATAATGTTAGTCGTTATTCCTTAATCCCAGGCAATAAGCTAACGCCTAGACAGTAAGTCTGTTGCTTAAATAATGTTAGTCGTTATTGTTAAGTCCTAGGCAATAAGCTAACGCCTAGACAGTAAGTCTGTTGCTTAAATAATATTAGTCGTTATTCCTAAATCCTAAGCAATAAGCTAACGCCTAGACAGTAAGTCTGTTGCTTAAATAATGTTAGTCGTTATTCCTAAATCCTAGGTAATAAGCTAACGCCTAGACAGTAAGTCTGTTGCTTAAATAATGTTAGTCGTTATTCCTAAATCCTAGGCAATAAGCTAACGCCTAGACAGTAAGTCTGTTGCTTAAATAATGTTAGTCGTTATTGTTAAATCCTAGGCAATAAGCTAACTTCTAGACAGTAAGTCTGTTGCTTAAATAATGTTAGTCGTTATTCCTAAATCCTAGGCAATAAGCTAACGCCTAGACAGTAAGTCTGTTGCTTAAATAATGTTAGTCGTTATTGTTAAATCCTAGGCAATAAGCTAACGCCTAGACAGTAAGTCTGTTGCTTAAATAATGTTAGTCGTTATTCCTAAATCCTAGGCAATAAGCTAACGCCTAGACAGTAAGTCTGTTGCTTAAATAATGTTAGTCGTTATTATTTAATCCTAGGCAATAAGCTAACGCCTAGACAGTAAGTCTGTTGCTTAAATAATGTTAGTCGTTATTCCTAAATCCTAGGCAATAAGCTAACGCCTAGACAGTAAGTCTGTTGCTTAAATAATGTTAGTCGTTATTCCTAAATCCTAGGCAATAATATAACGCCTAGACAGTAAGTCTGTTGCTTAAATAATGTTAGTCGTTATTCCTAAATCCTAGGATTTAAGCTTAAATCCTGACAAATGTGTCCAGGAATTATCGTAATACCGAAAATGTAAATGCAAGTATATAAAAAGATATTTATTCAAAGTTTAAATAAATTTTGTGAATATAAGATTTGATCTTTAAAATGTCAATTAATAATGTTAAAGGTGACTTATAGGCCCAAAGTGGCGGATGTTCTAAATATTGTTTTTTTATTTTATATTCTCACTGTATTATATAAATTTTGTGAAAAACACATGTCGCTATAATACATAATTTAGTTAGTTAGTTACCTAGGGTCACTAGTACTGGCCACTTTATTTTTACTTGGATATAACCAAAGTTGTTAATTCAAGACCATTGTCATATTGCAGTTTAAGGGGCGCACCAAAAATATGAAAAATCAATTAAATTGAAAACCACCTCTGAAGCACATTTTGACGTAAAAAATCCTATTTTACAAACTTTTTTAAGGTAACTGTGGTATACAGTACGAAATTGATAGTTTTGATCTGAGTTTGGTTGGAAATCCATTAATTAACCTTTCCTCCTCTACTGTTGAATTCGTTGAATAAAATGGGTTACGCAAATACTCCTTTACTTAAATACTTATTCTTTATGTAACAATATTCCCAAGGTGAAAAAAATAGTTCTATGGAATCACGAGACATATTTGCATAGTCATTATTAAATTTTATAAATCACAGAGTCTCTGTCGCCATGTACCATACAGTTCCTTTCGTAAAACGTGAATTTTGAAAATGTTCCTCATAATTCTCCTTTACTTTCCTTGTCAGATAAAGGCAATATTAGTATAGCGCTGTTCAATAGTCATCAATCGATTTAACTGAAACAAATCCGAGGGTAACACATCAACTATAAGAGGAAAACAACGGTGCAACAGAAACACTGAACACAAAAACAAACGCCAAAATACGTAGAAACGGACTATTTGATAACAACTGCCTTATTCCTGACTTGGTACAGGACTTTTTAAGAAAACAATGGCGGGTTGAACCTGGTTTTATGGCTAGCCAAACCTCTCGCTTATATGGCAATGTTAAAAATACCGCTAAAATGACAAAATTAAGTGACAGGAAAACAGTACAAATAAAATGTCAAAACACTCAGGACAGAGAAAGACATATATAAATAATATAATAGTAAATTACAACACGTAAACAATAGAATAACAACGAACACCTCAAATTAATTTACGACAGAACAGTAGAATTAGTATCTACATGTGTCTACTTTTGGCAAGGCTAAAACCATCTCGCCCTGTAAAATGTGAAATTTCTTCAAATAATTGTCAGACAGATTCTTCAATTCACACTCCTTTCATTAGATACACTTGTTTAAAACATTTTATTTTTTTGACACCCAAAAAGAAATGCAAGTTAATTATGGGAAAAATCTAATTTGAAGATCTGTTATATTAATGTATATTAATATTTGGAATATAATTTAAACAATATTCTTTACAATGTTTGGCAATAGGTTGAATAATCATCATTAGATTTCAGGAAATACGCGTAATGTCTACAAATTTCAGGCAGTCACTTAATACCTATGCGTTAGCTTATTGCCTAGGATTTAAGCTTAATGCATAATTTTACTTATTGCCGCCGCTAGCATATACATCTTGGACAATAAATTACATCTACGCTACAGAAAACTGTTTAAATAAATTTTGTTTTCGATCTTTCAAGGGTACTAATCACCTCATACTAATGAAACGTCATTAGGGACTTATCATTTTTACCTGGGAGGAGCTGGTCAAAATGCAGGGGGATCAAGTTTTTTCTGTAAGTGGAAAAGGGATCAATTTTTTTTGCACAAATAATAATATATTTTACCATCATTGATCAAATTTATTTCATTACCATATACATATAATAATTTGTGTACTGATAAAATCTAGTTCACTGATCACACATCAACATAACCCTCAGGACCTTAAAGCTTAACAGTAATAAAGTCAAACACGTCAGACTCATCTCCTGTACCTTGCATTTCAAGAGCTTCATAAGAGTCTGATTCTGCTTGATTTTGATTTTCATCTGACTTTTCAAGCGCATAAGATTTTGGCATATTAGACTTGCATTTTTTATTGTAAACATTCTTCCCCACCTAAAATGCTTCCATTTTGAAAGAAAATCTAAAGTAGCGAGGTTTTTTTTATAGCTGCCAATTCCTTTCTTGGTCGAATTGATTCAAGCCCATTTGATACCAATTCTTCCACCTTCATTCTATATTTGACTGGTTATTTCAAGTATTACTGCCATGTTGTGTTATACTCAGCTTAATAGTTAAAGAGAAATTAAGTATGAATTAAAACAAAATCTACAACGATTTGTGTATAATTTCTTCAAAAAAAAATCCAAATCACACTGCATCATGAAAGAATATAGTAATGACTAATAAATTCACCAATAAATGATCAAATATTCATCTAACCTGCATACAAACAGTTGAATTTGATACAAAAGATGATTCTAAGTTGATAAACACCACTAATGTACCTTTTTGTTTTCATAACAAGATCCTTTTGGGTCCAATTAAAAAAACGAGTAAGAAAAAGCATCCAAAAGCACTGATTATGGCTTACTCTACCTACACATATTTCTTGGAAGAGCCCTATATCAAGGCAATTTTCCCTCAAATATATTTTTGGGACTCATTCCACTGAGAATATTTCATGTTTGCAATATTTCCGTGAAATAACATGACAAGTGTTTTCCATTTTAAAATGTTTAATCTGGGAACAGTATATCTAATATATATGTTGCTGGTTTAATAGAGGGGGACACATTTTTTCAAATGTTTTAAGGGGCGGATCAAGAAATTTTAGATGTTTGATTTCCAAATGACCAGCCCCTCCCAGGTAAAAATGATAAGTCCCTTAATGGATGAGTCTATGATTACAAAGAGCGTTTCACACAACTACTATTTAATTCACGCTTGAGTAGTATGTTACGTTTTCAGTTTGTTTTTTTTTTACAATGAACCATTCAGATCATATTGTTATTTTCAACACGCTCGCTAGAGCAACGTGAATCGTTGGTTCCCGTGCGTTGAAGCAAGATAAACAGTTTTTGTGTACACTAGATCAACACGTTGAAATTAATCCGCGTACATTCAAGTGCAATTCGTTGCAACTAACCAGAACGCATGGTTTGTATCCAAAACTTGTCATTTCTATCAATTACTAGTTCAGTTCTCTTCATCAGCAACCCGTTATTGTCTAATCAAATGTAGTTTTACATTCATTCTAAATGGCGACAGGCGACAAACTAGGTGACAGCCCTACATTTTTCAACACCTCGAACCTGTAAGGAATTCCTTCATTAAGCGTTCATGAACTTACTGTAACACTTTGTGATACGGTATATGTACTATCTGTCACTCGTTTCTCTGGGATTTGCGAACCACTGGCAACGCGTTGCTCTCGCCAACATTGTCAAAATGGCATTTTGACCAGAATGACTATTCATATATACATCAAGTACCGATGCAACTTCATCAGTGCTTATGTCTTGTAAGCATGTACGATAAGTTTGTATTTCAAATTGTAAAGGTCAACAATAGTATAGTCATCAAATGAATATACTAAGTTAGCGGATGTTCAATTATCACATAAATCCACAATGAAAATTCATCGCACTCCCGAAAATCCTACATCAAAATAATCACACTCTCACCATTCTTTTTTTAATTTAAATGAACCGCTTTCAATAAAAGAGAGGCGAAATATACCAAAGGGACATTCAAAGTCATAAGTCGAAAATCAACTGGATTTTGCTCAA